>PYHW01009258.1:375464-406333 GCA_013186435.1 Turdus rufiventris | reverse complement strand
AAAGTTCGGAAAATTTGCCTACCCGGAAGTGAGAGCTGTGAGCCTCGGGGGGAGCCGGCAGGGCCATGGCTGCCAGGTGGAGGTGGGGTGGAGCCCCAGCAGGCATGTCCCAATCCCATGGAGGGGGGGCGGAGCCCCAGCAGGCATGTCCCAATCCCGTGGAGGGGGGGAGGAGTCCCAGCAGGCATGTTCCAATCCCGTGGAGGAGGAGAGGAGTCCCCTCCATGGGGCTGGGGCATGCCTGCTGCCACTCCGTGCCGCCTCCATGGGGCCGGGTCAAGCCTGCCGGGACTCCTTCCCCCCTCCCTGGGGCTGGGGCAAGCTTGCCGGGATTCTTCCCCCCCTCCCCGGGGTCAGGGCAAGCCGGCCGGGACTCTTGCCCCCCCACCCGGGGCCGGGGCATGCCTGCTGCTGCTCCGTGCCGCCTCCATGGGGCTGGGACAAGCCTGCCGGGACTCCTTCCAGCCCCATGGAGGCAGGGCAGAGCCCCAGCAGGCATGTTCCAGCCCCATGGAGGGCGGAAGGAGCCCCGGCAGGCTTGCTCCGGACCCATGGATGCGGGGAGGAGCCCTGGCAGGCTTGCTCTGGCCCCGTGGAGAGGACACGGAGAGGCAGCAGTGGGCACACCCCAGCCCCACCAGGCCTGGGGACCCGCGGCGCCCCTCCTGCCAGGTACAAGCAGGCCCGGGGGCCCATGGCCGCCGGGTGGAGGCAGGCCTGGGGGCCTGCGGCACTGCCCCTCCCGGTTCCAGGCAGGCCCAGGGGCCAATGGCTGCCAGGTGGGGGCAGGGCCTCGGCCAGCAACCTCGTGGGAGGAGTTGGGGGCAGAGCCTCGCTGCAAAAAAATGTGCGCCCTATAGACGGGTGCGCCTTATCTGATCTACAATGTTGCAAATTTTGTTGACTCCCGGGGGGTGCGCCTTATAGTCAGGTGCATCTTATGGTCGTGAAATTACTGTAATCACTTCTTTCCTGTCAACTACCTCTCTTATCCAAACACTCCTCAAGTCAGAGAAGAGACATTCCTTTCTTTCATGCTACCTGAACACCAGTACAGAAGCAATGAAATTTAAGATAAATAACCCCTCTGATGAGTTTTTGTGCCTGGCAAAGGAACAGCCCAGACCAGTAATCACAGAGAAAATCTTATTTTGAATCTCAAACGCCAAGCAGAGACCATCACTGCTGCATTGTGGAAGAGCTCTGAGGAGAAATAGCGGGGTCGGGGTGTTTTTGTAGCCAGAGTCTCTAGAGAATTTAGCTGGCAAATATTAACATAAACAGAGCATGAAACTACATGTGTTATCTCAATGTAGGCAATTTTCCATAAGAACAGCTAATGGACATATCTGGAACAAAACACCGCCACAAAACTTCGTGTGTTACACGTGTAGACTACTGCATGTACAGACAGGAATGTTCTCATCAAACTGGTTGATGAAAATATTATAATGATGTATTTCTGGCTGGTTCTCGGAATCAACTGAAAGATGTTAGCTGAAGGAGTGTTTATTCCTCTGCTTAAATCTGCCTCAGGAAGACATTTGTAATCAAACATTTTAGGTGGACCTGGCAAAACTCTCAAATCGACAAGCAATTGAAAGAAGACTGTACAATGAAAAATTAGTGTGGAATCTCAGCTGCTGCCATCTCTGTTTACATTGCCTGTAATCTTAATTACTACTTAGAATCCATATATTTTCTCTTTCTTTGAGATTACTTCCCATCATTTAACTCAAATCCCATAGTTTTTGTGACCTATTTGTCAGTTTTACCAAATAAAGCCACTGTGAAAATTTGGGGGTGATGTTTGGCTTCATCTTATTCAAATGCTGAACTGCCTTGCAAAACACCTTATTAAGAGTTTACCATATGTAAAATTCCAGAGTTAAAATTAGTTTTAAAAGACTGATCATGTTTAAATTTATTTGTCTCAACAGGGCTCCAGTCCCTGGCATAATTACGATCTAACTAACAGCTCTTCAGATTTGACAAACACCAGTGGTAAGCAAAAGATTACTGCTTTAAAGGCAAGCTTTTAACTTCCTGTGTCCAGCAAGCATGGGAAAAAATATATGACCCCTGGAGAAGAAGTCATATTTGCAGAGTTGGAGGTGGGAGGATGCAAGTGTAGTGATAGTAAGTAAATAGCAGTAAGAAAAGCCAAGAGTGAATTTATACATTAGTTAAGAAAAAAAACAAACAAACAAGGAAACTCTGTCCCATATGCCTGTTACTAAACAAGATGAGTTTACTAAAGCTTTAGATGGAAATAAGAAATAAAAACAGTCAACATCTTAAACATCAGTACCGGAGTAGAGGATCCTCAGAAAGAGAATGGAGAAAAGAATATAATATCTTTTATTGTCTATTTAATGTGTTAACCCCCTAAATTTTTTTTATGAGAGAAAGGATTATGGGAAAAAAATCTCTTATCCTAACATATCATATGGTTGGTTGTGCTAGACGGACTCATTTATCTCCATTGAAGGAGGACAAGACCTTTATAATTCACTTGCGGCTTCATTGCTTGTGAATTATGAGCCTTGCCCCCTCACTAGTGGGCACCAATCTGTTATCCCAGCAGACTGCTGTTGTTGTTATGCACTCCTTTTTCTTCTTTATTGATAGGTGCCAGCAGATACTGTTTTTCTCTTATCTGTACCTCATAAATACAATGAAATGTACTTTCCTCTGACATAAAACAAGGCTAGACGGTTATACAAGGTATATCCAGCTGAAGACCTTTGAGTATCCTCTGTATCTCTTTATATCTTTTAGAATTCAAGTACTAAATAATTTCTTAAAGCTGCAAATTTTCTCAATCCTAAAAAGTAGTAGTTTAATCTATGAAAAAGGACATAAACATATATTAGTAAGTAGGAAATCAAAGACTTACTATACCTGCTAACAAAGAGTTTGTATAGGCTTAGAAATAATCCCACAAAGATGCATATACAAATATTGACAAAAATGTTGACAAAAAAGGACTAATAAGTGTGCCAGATGACTGTCAGTCATGCAGAAGCAGAGGGCTCCTATACCGCCTTCATGTTGTAGCTAATAGCTACAACACCTAGCGCATGAAATTATCATTCCCAACAGGAGACATAGGCTTAGATTCTGGGTCTATTGTAAGTCTGGAAGTGATTTAAAGCTGATTTTGAAGTACACACAGTAAATCCTGATGCATAAAAGTTGTTATTAAAAATAGTAACTAGCCTGATACATTTAAACTTAAAAGTTTGCAGTTGTGTTTTTGAATTTCATGTCTATTTAGTGAGATTTAATCTACTGGTGGAACTGCAGTAGAAATTTTAAAAACCTTCACAACCATAATCCATTGTTTGTAGTGAACAAGTGAATAACAGGGATTTTCCTGTGCATATTACTTCTGGAAGACATGAGTTTGTGGCAGATACTTTCATGAAACTACAGTTTCAGACACATAATATTTTATTTCTATCAGTTATTTAAAGACATGCAATTTTTGTTGTCTGAAATAAATTAAAATGCCCCAAACATACAGTTTAGTTTGCTTTCCATGTCAGAGTTGTTTCCTACTGCATTAGAAGTATAAGAAAAGAAAAAGCATCTAAAGTAGATGTGGTATGTCAACAGATGAGATAAAGTGAAATGGCTTTGAAATTGATTATTCTTTTCCGGTAAATGATGTCCTCTAGCATGTCAGTGAATAAAGTTTAGCATGGTTTGTTCAGTTTGTTTGCTAATCACTTAGTAATAGCTCAGGGCAAAATGCCTTGGAAAGATTCGTAGTTCCGTAAAACTGAGAAATTGAACACTAAGCTAGTAAAAGACACAGTCACAAAGAAAAAGTGCAGGCTCCTTTTATTATTACATTGGACAGGGACAGTAAATAATTGAGAGTTGCCACCTAGGAGTTTCTTTGTAATTCACAGGCTTATATTTAGTCTTTTCTATCAGAGCCATCTAAGCTTGTTACATCACTTGCACTCCTCAACTCAAACATTAATATGTCTGCTACCGACATATGATACACGCTGGCTTTTCTAAAGATATTACAGGCTGCCGATCTGCACCAGTCAAGAGCAAAGTAATTGACACTGGCGGACAGAAATATTACTACCAGCTTGAAGAGTATAAATAATAAACAAAAAAATTATTCCAGTACTGCACAAAGAAATGTCCATAATAAGAAAAAAATCTCTTCAATCACACCCACTGAGAACCACCCCCAAATTAAAATAGCAGTAGACTAAATGCAAGTGTTCCGTTCAATTGTACTGAGCACCTGTACTCTTTAGATAATACATTGTACAGCTACAAAGCAGCTGTGTAGGTAACTGTGAAGAGGAAGGGAAGATTGCAAGTAGGATGTTCAGATTATGCTTCTGTTTCTAGGTTTAAACACCTGTAGAGGAGGCTCAACAATTCAGCTGAAGATACAGATATTTAGAAATGAGGTAAAGCTAAATGTACTCAAATTCATGCTTCATATTATCTTTTTCAATAACATAAGGATATAGCAACTGGCCTGCAAAACAAATAAGAAATAAAAGTGGGATTAAAAAATTAATACATTTTATGACTGAGAAAATTAATACATTGTGTGTCTGGTAGTATGTAACAGAGTTAGAGTGCTTAAACATAAACTGTGACCAAGAAAGGGTGTCAGGTGTACTTCTCACTTGAGACAGCACTGGTGCTCACTGCTATGAAGAAAGGACAAGATGGGGAAAAAGAAGAGGCACTTATTTATTCATCACTGATGGAGAAAACCAGAGTATTAAACAACCCATCAACAGCCCAGTGTGACACTCGTCCCAATCCACCATCTCAGGTGAACTAGAATCATAGTTGGATAGAGTGAAATGAAGATGAGCAAGTGCAATGTAAGGATAGGAGAAAAAAAAAATAAACGTGGAGAAAAGGAAATGGAAGATGAGAGAAAAAAACCCCAACTTCTTAGGAAAGGAAGTAACATATTACCTCTTTACTGGATTGCTCCAAACTGAAGAAGTGTTTCTGTTCCAATAATTTCTACCTCTACTACCAAACCATGACTTTTCTTTGATTTTAGGAAGTAAAATTTCTTCTCCCTCCCAGCTGGCATTGACTAAATAATATCCAAATAATCCCTAACTCAGAAAAGAGTTGCATCTAAAATTGTCCATATTTACTTCAAGTTCAACTGTTAGCCACCATATTCTGTGTTACTAATACCCAAGGTCAGTGAAAAGACAAACAAATACAGTTCAGTGGGAGATGGAGCAGGTACAGCTGTGTTACATGGTAGAGGAGCTCTGTGCTTCTGATGCAAAAGGCAAAATGAGGGAAAGAAATCTGATCTCATACCCTAGTTTTGTCTTACTATAAATAAACTTGACACACTGCCAAAAGTAGTATACAAATAATTGTGAACAAAGATTAATTACAGAGTTTTATAATACTTGGTAGCTCTTATGTATCAGTTATGAAGCCAAGACATGAACATTTAACAAAGAAAATCACATAGACTGAATCCCTAGATCATTTTCGGAAAGTAAGTATTTAATATTATTTTGTATTTACTTGGTCTTTCCCTTGTAACTTTGTTCTTTAATTAAATAATGTTTATATTTGCAGAAGTTTGTTGTGGCTTTTTTGCTTTTCTTTATTTTTAATTATAGCAATTACTCAACACCCAAAACTAATGTTAGGACTTGGGTTTCTTTTGTGATGGTATGTTGTACTGGAAGAGTCCACAATTATACCACATCTTACTACCTGTATTCTATGATCTGTAAAGTTATCTTGAATGTAAAGTAATTATGATAAAGGCAGTTACCATATTAGGATAAAAGGTGAAATTCATGTTTAATAATTAAAAAACAGGAGGCTCTGAACTTGCATTCCCCTAATAAGTGTAATCATTGTCCATACTAAAAGTTTATCTTTTCACTGGATGAGGCAATACTGCTTTGACTTCTGGTATCTCCAAATTGGTACTGGATAGGAAATTCAGGAAAAATTTATAAGATCCATCTATAGACACAGTCTCATACTAAACAAAGTATGACAGCCTTCAATGATATCCTGAGGTAAATTCAAATTTATATATCCATTATTTTATGAAAATTGAGAGTACCTAAACATGAAGTGGCTTTCTTTTTTTCCACAATCAGCAGAAACTGAATACAATAGACCAGGATGCACAAAAGCCAATCCTTCATATACTGTCAAACTCTAATTAATTCCTGCCAGTCACAGTTTTTTCATATTTTAGGGTACACAGTAGCACATTGTGGGGTGTCTGTTCATTTTCTCTAAAAATGGTATCAATTCCTAAACAATATAAGGAAGCACAGATCATTCTGGAATCAAATATTTTTCCCTAAATCATATGATAATTCTGTGCCTCTTCCTCCAAAACAAAGCTTTTCTGAAGGGCATAAAGTGTTTCCTAACCAGAGGTTTCTTCAAAAGAAACAAACCAAAAGGAAGCCATGAAAGCACAGCTTGCAATAGATAATAATAAATAACTTGTGTCCTGCATGTTTATCTTCTAGATTAATTCTATAGGTCTTATAAAAAAATAATTATCTTTATAGAAGAATTTTAATAGCTTATATAAATAGTCCTTTTGTTCACACCACTTATGGTGATAGGTGAATGCAACAACTTTAAAACAATACTACGAAAATAAAACTCAAGCATAAAAATCTAGTGGATTTTGTTTAATTCTAAATTTATTTAGAATAATTGTCAGACAAGTCAACTGCAGTTATCAGATCTTATCTTGTTGAACTTACACGACATTTGATACTAGCAGGTACCTCTGCTATGGTATTAATTATCCAGATTTGCACAAGTTTTCTATATTCATATATAATCCTTCAATTTCATTAATGCATTTAAATAAATAACTAAACACAAACCCATGAAGACAAAAAGCCAAAACACAAATGTGATAATTCTAGACATACCCAGTCAGAAGCTGATTTGGATTTAGATTTATAAGGCCAGAGAGAGGACAAAGGAAGCAGTATTTCTTTCATATCTGCACACCTGTGCAGTGTCAGATGAACTGTCCACAGGCAAGAGAGGCCCTCAAGTCTACCCAGTGGGAATCACATTTGGCAAACACTTTAAATTGTTCACTGTTATTCAGGGAGATACTGCTGTTTCCTAGATGCATCTTTCAGAATGCTTCAGGAACTCGAAAGTAGCCTCTATGCTGTTAAACTCAATCCCTTATATGATTTACCATCATATGCTTAAAAGTATCAAATCTGAGACTTGCTTTGTGATAAAGATGAATGCCACTCTTTAGTGCATGTTTCAAAATAAATGGATTATATTAACTGATGTACAATTCCCCTCTGATTAGTTTTAATTTGAACATTCATAAAGCCATGGATTACTAATAACAGCTATCACTCATTTTCCCTGAAACATTTTGACACTAAGTACTAGGAGATCCCAGTGAGTTATAATGAAAACTGTGCTTGTAGATAACATGCAGACAAAATTGCACTTCCTCCTCAAGGATTTAATAAAAAATACTACTAGCTTATACACTATCTCGTTTACCAAAAATTGAGTGAAACAGCCTTTGAGAACAGAGAGGAGTGTGCACTGGTGTCTCCTAATGAATTTCTAAAAACTGCATGCATAACTACCTCTGTCCATGTTCTTGTCTGAAATTCCATGTCACACACAAGCAAAGAAAGCAAGTCTAAGGGCCAGTATCCATGTTATTTCAATTCCAACAGAAAGCTTACTAATGTTTGGTATTCTTAATTGCAATACATTTCAAAGAAGAACTGCCAGGTGCTTTGACTCTGCACACAATCCAACAGAAAAAGTTTCTATGAGATCTTCAGTACCTGGTATACCAGGCTACAGGTGTATGACTCTGAGTGAGCTCCCAGCAAATATCTTTTGAATTGCAAACTCCTAAGGGCAACATGATAATTGTCACAAAAGAAAACTGCATTGGGTAATGCAAGAAGCTCTGAGCACCTGCCAAAGTAGGATCATGAAAATGCAAACATGTGGAATAGCAATAATAACACTGTATTTTTAAGGGCTCAGTTAAAATTCCTTGTTTCCTTTCTTCTAGTGTTTTTGCCTTCCTTTAACGAACACTTCCCTTTTGCAAAGATCGCAGCTGTCATTACCTTTTCAAGCATGTAGATTCCACTTAAATGCAAAAACCTATGTAAAATATGATAAAACCTTGAAGTTTAAATCATAACCTGGATTTTTCAGAGGATGCATCCAGTTCAGTTCTCCTTCTCTAGGCACAAGTCTTGGCAACTTTTATTTTCACAGCTATATTTGCTTTCAAAAGCTGAAAGACAAATGGAAAGGACAAATTCTGCCACTTCCCCCTAAATACTCTCCTTTGGTGCCGTCACCCAGATGAAATGAGGATACCTTTCCTGAAGAAAAACACTGGAAAAGCAGCAGTAAAGTAGAATGCCTCAGTTGCTTATCTCACTCAAAAAACCCAATTAACAACCCTGAAGTTAATTAATTAAAAATTATGTGTTCTCATGGTGGAGTAACAATGTGAGTGTGCCTATAGGCTACAGCACAATTTAAAATTAGGAACAGCTGGAATATTCATTGGGTTACTCAGGTCAAAGCAGTCCACCACCCAGAACTTCATTAAATGTCATCTTTGCCATTAAAAACAAATCCTAACTTGACTGCAGGGAGTGAGGGGATGTCTCCAGCACAGGCAGAAACACCAAACTACTTTGTGTGTTGACTTTCTGTGTGTGAGATATATAGTCAGCATTTCAAATTAATCTGCTTGGAGCGGCTGGAATATTATGATTTATAGCACCTTCCCACTCTCCATCCTAGCATTTTATTAGATGGATGGGAAGCCAGTAGTAATGAGGTTAGGAATGAGAAAGCATCCATCAAGCTTGGCTACATCTTCTCAGTAAAGGCAACATACTATCTTGTATGTCACAGGCAGTGATCTAGGTCAGGATGGTATAAAACGTGTGATTAAAACCAAGCACTTGACACTAGATAATAGGCATCTAGTTAAAAAATAGCTCTAGTGCTCCTGACTTTTAATTAAACCCAACTCATACACATGCACTGTGGTAAATATACTGCAGAATTGGTCTTTTTTATATTCCACCACATAACAATTACCTCCAGAACGAACATTTTATTTCACTACATGCTATTATTAGGCCAGAGAGAGTCTGAGAGAGTCTAAAATACAAATGTTGAGCTAGTGATGTCAGGCAGGTGCACGATGATCCTATCCACTTCAATTGCTTGCTCTCCTTCTCACAATTGCTACTGTTGTTATCAATCTAAAATAAAGCATCCTTGATCATTTTTAGCAATCTTTCAAGGCACCTTTGATTGCTTCAGTAATAATGGAGTGGGGAGGTTCTTAAATGTAGAAGGCTGATGCACTGTAAATCTGTCTCTTTAACAGGTTTATTCTTTTGTGTGTGGCTCATTTACAGAATATTTTTTGCACAGCTTTGAATAATATAAAGCTGATAAATTTGTGTACAGAAGCCACAGACAGCATGCAGGCATTTGTTCGGCAAGCTATTTAACTGTGCCTGACTTAAGTGCTGAAGTCATCTCATGGAGGTTAACAGTCAATTACCCATTGATTGCTAACTCAACAATTGATCGATAAAGGAGTAATCCAGTTCCCTCACGGCTTCAAGAGACAACATTCAGACAACCAGAGGCACTGGGGTCAAGTTCTATATGTCAGGGAATTCTTGCAGCAGTGGGAGGCTTTCAGTGACACAGATCACAGTATAGGAGGAATTGAAGCCAGCTGTAATAGAGCTGCTCAGGGCTTCTTTCAGTGGGACACAGGATAACTGAAGGCCCTCTGTTGTAATAACAAAAGGTAAGCATTTCTGGTTTTAAGGAAATCATTCTTATTTACTGAATGAAGTACATTGGTATCTGCTTAGCTGTGAGCAAGGGAGCAACCATGAGCCTAATGGATGTGCTCCAGTTGATATGTACACTGACTAAACCTCTTCAGTATTTTCCACTGTAAGTCAAATAATATTTATCATATCTGACCAGAGCTATTAAAAAAATTCTATGGATTTTGAGACAAAAGGGTGTAAAACACATGAAATATAATGTCTTCCTTTTCTTCTTGCAGTTTTTCAGACCTACAGCGAATGTATCATTCTTAAATCATCACAGGCAAAAACCCGACATTTTGTAATGATGACACATCTTGGTAAGAACAATGAGGTTTCCAGTGCATTGGAAGAATTGCATAGAAAATTTACAAATTTGTGATTTCTTCTGTAAACCACTATTTTTCTCCTCTAGGGAGACCTTTGAAGCATTTGCTAGTGGCCTCCAGGGTGGTAAACACTCATATGATGCTTCTTCTCTTTCCCCCTGCGCACCAAAAGATATCTATAAATACACAGGATATGTTTCAAAGTTAACTGTTGCATATAATCAAAGTCAGTATTGCTGGGCTTTTTTTATAGGCAGGGGAAGAGGAAATGGCATTTTTTATTTTCAGAGTGAAGACAGCTGGATTCATAATAAAAGTATCTTTCAAAAATGAACCTGTTGATTCAGAATGTTAAGGATAATTTCTTAAAGCTGTTGTGTCAATAAAAAGTACTATTTTTTCCTGTGATCACAAAATGGGTCAGGTTGGAAGGGACAACAGGGGTCAGCTATTCCAACCTTCCTGCTCTATTCAGGTTCTTGAACCTCTCTTCAGGTTCATTCTAGTTCATAGGATTTCATTCAGAGAGCTTCTAAATATCTCCAGTGAAGGACATTCCACAACCTGCCTGGGTAATCTGTCCCAGTGTGTGGTCACAGGCACATTAAGGAGGTTCTTCCTCACATTCAGGTGGAAATTCCTGTGCATCAGTTTCTGTTCATTGTCTCCTGTGCTATTGCTCAGCACTACCAAGCAGAGCCTGGGTCTGTCCTTGACACCCTCCCTTCAGATACTCACAGACACTGATGAGCTCTCTCGTCTCTCAGCCAAGTCTTCTCAAAGCTAAACAGCTTCCTCAGCCTTTCCTCACAAGAGAGATGTCCCACAGTCATCTCTGTCACTCTCTGCTGGACCCACTTCAGGGACTCCATGCTGCTCTTGTCCTGAGGAGCCCAGAACTGGATACAGCACTCCAGTTGTGCCTCACCTGGGCTGAGCAGAGGGCCAGGATCACTTGCCTTGCCCTGCTGGCAATGCTCTTCCTAATGCACTCCAAAACACCACTGTCCTTGGCCACCACACCACTGCTGGCTCATGGACAACTTGTTGTCCCCCAGGACCCTTAGGTCCTTCTCCTCAGAGCTGTTTTCCAGCAGGTCAGACCCAGCCTGTACTGGTGCCTGGGGTTATTCCTCCCCACTGCAGGACCCTGTTTTTGCCTTGGTTGAATTTCAGAGAGTTCTTCTCTGCCCATCTCTCCATCTTGTCAAGGTCCTTCTAAAGGACTGCCACAGCGTGATAGACATTGATGTTTGGTAAGAGGAGTACATGAGGGGCTTCATCCTAAACCATAATCTTAAAAATACATAAAAACTCACTAACCTACTTCCCTACATTTCTAGTGTTCTAGCAGTGCATCATCCTAATATAGCCCTTTCAAGGTTCAATGTTTTCATGCATTTAAGTGATTTGTCTTTACTTTCATCATACTTTAAAAGTTAAACTATTTTCAATAGTTTCAAAAAACTATTAATGTTTTATTGGCTGGAACTGGTGGCAGCAATCAAGCTCACTCTGTCATACAGTGAGGTGAAATATATCTTGGTGCTATATTAACAGCTTACTATTTATAATGAATTTTAATAACAGGATTAAATTGCCTCAACAAAAAAAGATAAACCTGAATGTTAATAAAATGTGGGCTGTGATGCCATCTAAATGCACTGCTAAGTCTTTCACACAAAACCAAAATTGTTTATTGGATGAAGAAAGCACTGTTCAAATAGACCATGATCTGTCTACTTGCAGTCATTATAATCCTTGCAGTAAGAGATTTATTATGCTGGCTTTTATTACACATTCATTTTTTCAGAGGAACAAATTACATGCTCCTTTTACTGTGTTAATATTGCAAGCAAATGGATGCTGTTGTACATTCCCTTGGAAACACATTTTATACAGTGCTAATTAAGTAGGAGGTGGGAGTATTGGCAAGAGAATTCCAATATCTCAGCTAAAGGTCAATAAGGCTACCAACCAGCCAGAAATTACTTAGTAATGGCTTGTATAGTCAGCACTATACAGATGGGTTCAAGCTCAGCTTCTGCTAAGGGGGTTGAATATACAGGCTTCTGAATGAGAGCAGGTGCTACCAAATGAACCATCCCAGTATTTAGAAGACAGCTTAGAATAAATATAAATCATGTCTGTGACCTGCCCTGACCAAGCTAGCTTTCACATTTTTTCATCCTTAATAGTCTTAATGTTTCAACACAAAACCAAACACAATTTCTATATTGACACTTAGCCACTAAATCCACATGCAGACTCAGTAATGTTGACTACTCCCTCCCCTTTTCACTGATTGCAAGAAATTCTAATTCTGATCAAAAACTACATCAGGTCAGGTAGCTTGGATAATTTCTAGCATCCAAGGAAAAAAGCTTATCTTCTTTTAACGGTTAATAAAAAAATAACTGCCAATCTAATTTTTATTTCTGCTATATTTAAGGTTTCTTAGTGTTCAAATGAGATTTTAATTTGGCTTTCTTCACATACTTCCATGAGGGAGATGTTGAGACTTTATTGGTGTTGTCATAAAGGCCCAGAGGGGTCTGAATTAAGAAGATGAGGTCTGGTATGGTTTTTAATTTAAGACTAAAAACTGACCTTGAATTGATGAATTGAATTTGAATTGAATTTAATTTGAATTGAATTGAATTGAATTGAATTGAATTGAATTGAATTGAATTGAATTGAATTGAATTGAATTGCATTGCATTGAATTGAATTGAATTGAATTGAATGACAATTTAGCTTTAGCACAAAACAGGCAAGGAGATATTAACTTTTTTTCTTATATTCCTATATTTCTTATATTCTTATATTCTTATAGACTGTGTTCTCCGTAAACTTGGCGGCCACTGGTAAAAAACTGGTAAAAATATCAAGACTTTACTGGAAACGAATGTCAGCACAAAAGGTCTCACCAACATTATGCACAATGACAGCAAACACCTGACTGTTTGGAGGATGAGGTGCAAGCTGGACTATCTTCTCCTTCATCACTTTCTCTTTTCTTTGACTCTCTACTTTTTGAATTCTGAACATTTAGACAGTCCTTGCTCATCAGAGAGATTGCCTTGCCATACAGGATTTGCACAATTAATAGTAGCCTCATCTTTCAAGATCATCTCAAACTCTTCACAGCCTGGAAGAAGAAACTTGAAATCTGTAATTTTGTCCCCACATGCCAATGAGGCTTAGATGACGAGAATTCATTCTTTGAAATTTTCTGTTCTGAAAGTCACCATCCCTCACTAATGTACTTTAATCCACAAAAATTCAGCCAGATTTTCAAAGGAAAAATTTTTTTCTCTTTATTATTGACTGGGCTGAAAGAAAAAGTTCCATTTTTTTCCCAAAAAACAGGAAGAAAGAATCATTTAATATTTGCTTATTTCCTTCTATTTTCTCTAGATCAATAATGTTTCTTCTCATTTTATCATTGCTAGTAGAAGAGCCTCATTTTTCCTCAGCAACAGCTGACACTTTGAGGGCAGGTGACCCTGTTTCATTATACCACAGGGCTCCCCAGAACACCAAAAATTCTGCTTTATTAGAAAATTTCCAAGTGGCTCTGATGATTACCCTCTTGCTATTTATTTTATAAGATGTGGCTTTTATCCTAGATTTCTGGAAATCAATTCTTTAAAGGAAGAACAAATTTCTGTGAAATGTATAACTCAAATCTGATACTTATTCAAGTAAATAACTTAAAGGCTGTCAGCACCCACATAGTCTTTACTAATTGTTTCAAATTTTGAAGTTCAAAGCAATGAAGCAGTAAAGAAAATTAAATTTTCTACTTATTAATGTCTGTAAACTTTCTGCCTCTCTGGAATGAGAGTGTGAGGCAGGTATAAAATGACATTTGAAACTCTTAGTCTGTACTTGGTCTGACCATAAACCATCAACCAACCCCAGTCATGAGTAGAAGGTATTTTAATTTTATAAATTTTCAGAAGCCAAGACTTACTTATATTAGAGAGCTAGGAAGAAGAAGTTAGCTGAGAGCTTTTCCACCCCAGAGACGGCAACAAACTCTTCTGGAGATCTCCTCTGAGTGTACTAATACTGAAAGTATATTGCTGTGATGTATAAGCTTTGCGATCCTAACAACTAGATTAAATATCCTTGATTTCTTCCTCACTTCAAAGGGTTGCTATCTTGGTGATGCTATATGATCAATGTGAAGAGGACTCTATTTGTGCAGATGAAAATATTAAATTAAAAGAAGCTGAGCTGCAGTACCTTTCTATGTGCAAGCCCTGAATATCTAAAGGATGACACCTGTATTACAAAACCAACAGCAAATTATATTATGACTTTTTGTCATTAGAATCTTTTAGGAAAAGACAAGAAGTACAAGTAGACAGAGCAGCATCTTCCTTAAAAGAAAACTAGGCTTTTCTATGTGTCACTTCCCTAACAAGAGTCCCCCAGTGCCATTGTGTTTACTTTCTTTGCATAGAAAAGCTAAACAGTGATAACACTGGTGCATAAGCTCTTCAACTATTGAGATATTGAATTCTGATCTTTAATAAACCAACACTGATTTACTTCAATGCTTCTGTTTGCTTAGTTAAGCTCCACTGACATATAAAAAGGCACACATAATTTAATCAGATTGCTTTTTTCATTTGATTTTTATTAATTCAACAAGCAGGCATTGAGCTAGGTGAATTCTCTCAGTTCTCACCAGTACAATATACCACTTCCTTCTTGACTGAAACTTTCAAACAACAGCAAAGAATCCCAAAGAAGTACTAGAGCTTATGTCGAGCTGATATGAGGTCCATTTCAGTGGTACAGGCTCTCCTCTTTCAGTCTTGTATTAAAAGTATACTTTGTGGAATTAAGAACAGAGTCATTAAAGAGAGTGTTAAATGCTGTCATTTCTGGTGTTGTGATAGACATGCTATTCTGTTTTCTCCCAGAAAAATCTTGTGACTCCAGGATATCTGTGCTTTATGCCATCCATCACAACCTGCTGCTCTTACCTTTAGATATTCTAGATAAATACAGTACTTTTGAGCTGTCACAACTGGAGACACACAGATTTTCATGTTTTGCAGTTCACAGAAGCTTCAGACAAATATTTCCCATTTTTTAATTTCAGGGTTATACCTTAAAAAAGGTGTTTGCATTCATTTCTCTGTGCAGAATTGTCACAGTGATTTAAAAACAAGTTTAAAATAAAGCTGAGCACGTGTAAGGGTGACGTGCTTTTCATAAGCTCTGAAAACACTTGTATTTTGTGCAGAGGAGAGCAGATTAAAGACTTGGAGTTTTCATTATTCAGTTTACCTGTTTACCTTGCTACCTGTTTTCCCACCAGCCACCATTGTTTATTCTGTTGTGTTATTCCACATCTATCATATTTTATTGCAATCCATCTTTTAATGTGAAGACTGAACTGAAACACTCATAATATTATTAATATCTATATCTATATATTCTTACTTATGTGTATAAAAGTATTTTTAAAGTTGCAGCCTCTGGAACATCTGTATGATTCTATTTTCTGTTAAAATGTTATGATGTCTGCCATCATTGAAGAGTAAGCAGCCCATCTGCTTTTTCTTGTCTCTTTGAAACTGTGCAAAACAGTGATGTTAACTGCCAAAATAATACTTCCTCTGTGACAGCAGAATGCCGCATTAATGAAAAAAATCTCACGAGATAAAGTACGAAACAAAGAAGAAAGTACAACTCTTTCTTGGTGAGGGTAATCCTTCACAAAAAATTGTTTGGAAAGTGACTATTACTACTACTACTACTATTATTATTATTATTATTATTATTATTATTATTATTATTATTATTACAACAGAGATTGCTTTTCAAGTAAGACATGAACCATTCATGAACAATCCAAAAACTGTCCTTCCATCCTCCCAGGGTAGTTTCCATTCCAAATTTGCTAAGTATCCTCAGAAAAAGACATATCTTCTGTATGTTCTTTATCATATTTGTATCAATCAGAGTAAGAAGTTTCTGCAATTTCTGCTGGAATTCTGCTAGAATTGCAGCATGACACATCTCCATGTCTCTCAAAACTTTTTTAACAGTGGTCATATTTTGTTCTTGAATCTATGGAACTAGTTGTGTTGTTGGCCTCTTCTTGTGACAGACCTCTGCTTACTTTTCAGCCTATAATCTGTATTCTACTTCAAAGTTCATGTGTGCATGGCATACAGATTCCTGGGGTTTGTAGTATGTCTCCTTCACTGAAGCCAGCAGGAGTTTCATTATTTACTTCACTGAGTAAGAGTACAGTAATTTCACAATTATAAGCCACACTTGATTATAAGCCACACTCCCGGGTGTCGGCAATATTTAGCTCTTGGTCCATATATAAACAACACCAGATTATAAACTGCGCTTTCGTTCGCAATGAGGATCCGCGTGCAACTTTCTCAAAGTTGCCAATTAGTAACAGAATCATGGGATTGCGGGGTTTACTGGCTCGGCTTCGGGCTTGGCTCACCGTTGCCCTGCCGCCAGGGCTGGGGAGCACACTGCTGCCCCGCTGCTGGGGCTGGGCGGGCTCCGGCTCGGCTCGGGGCTGCTGCAGGCTCACACTTCCAGGTGTGCAAATTTCTGAACCACATCTGTGTATTGGCCACATCTGATTATAAGCCGCACTTCCGGATTTGGACCAAAATTTTAGTCAAAATGTTGTGGCTTATAACAGTGAAATTATTGTACTTAAAGAAACTCTTTACTTTATTCTCTCTCCATGTTCATATTCCCAAGTACTGAATGACAATTAGATAAAATAAATAAAGGAAGATTAATAAAAGTATGCAGCAGCAAAAGTTTGCAGCCACAACTTTCAAATTCAGGGGCAAAATAAATCTATAGGTAATTGATAATATATAATTGATATAATTGATAATATATAATATATATTGATAATATATAACTAAGAAATTTACAAGTTCTTTTACATTATTCTGATTTTTCTGAGAAGCTTTTGCAAGTTTCAGTTCAAAATATTTAATGTTTCCTGAATCATGAAAACACATTTCAGTTTTTCTAGGTTACCACATAACTAACCAAAACAATATTTTTTTTTAAATTCACAGTGTTATTAATTCCTTGCTATTATATATCCATTATCAAGACCAAAATTTCCTCCTTTATATACATTAGAGATAATGCCTGGAGATTGTCGCATATATTTTTGCCATAAATCATCTTGAAGATGTTTTTATACTCTAAACCAAGAGTTTCAGAGACAAAGCTGCCAACATCTCCATTATTTCAAATGAACAGTAAAAAACCTCCTGGTTTTTTTTTCAGGAATGTGAGAACATTGGCCAACACTACATTCATTATCCTCAGTTGATTGATAGCTCTCACTTATCAAATGCCTTCTGCCACAGAGCTTCTGAAATAGCTAATTGCAAGGAGATACTGTCATTGAAAATATTATATTAGGCTGACTTTCGTGTCAAGGCATGGTTGTTGGGTTTTTACTCATGAAAGTAACAGCTCTGTTCTGTTAAATTTTATAATTTTATAATTTAATTTCATATGATGCTTAAAACAAAACACAGAGTTTCAAAAGCAACTTTTCTGGAAGGTGGTAAAATCCAGAAATACTCAGCTAATGCTGTAATTTTTAATCAAATGAAAAAAGCCAATTTATAGCATCCAATTAATTTTTTACTGGATTTTTGTTTGTTTGTTTGCCTTGCTACCAAACTGTACACAAATTAGAAAATGTTTATATTAAAACATTTGCAGGAATTTGTTCCTGTCTTGAAAGTAAAATGTCATCTTTCATAGCAAACAAATTATCACTTCCTATTGGCAAATGGCTCTGTTTTTGGACTGTTTGTCTGCCCACCTAATGGGATAGCAGAATATTGGTACAATGATTGGCCATTTGTGCAAAATCCTACCTCCAAGGATACTCCTCCAATTTACACTCAAAACATTCACTGCTTTGTTTTCTGGATCCTGTTCTGCACAGTGTAATGTAAAATCTTTTGGCACTCTCCTTTGAAGTGCTTACAGTCAGACTTTCAAACATATATATTTGTCTGAATATCTAATGTTCAACGGGAGTGAAACATCAGGTATTTGTAGGAAGGTGTTGACTATAGTAGTTGTTTTAATACAATGCCCACCACATTTTCAAAACAACCAGTAGCTCCCATTAAATCTTCTCAAGCAGGTATGCAGATATCCCCATAAAGTAGTCCACCTTTGGGATCAAATTGAGTGTTGGAGCAAATAAATGTAATCTCTGTTTCTTATTACTATGTTCAAAGAAATAGTAATAAGTAATAATAATAAATAATAAAAATAATTTCTTTTTTTTTTTGTGGTTTGGGATTGTTTTAATACATTTTTATTAAAACATAGATCTAAATTTTTTGTTAAACATAGTCTATTTTTATGATAAGAATCACACACATGGATTCTCAGCCTTAAATCTGCCATTCCCTATGAAGCATCATGTGCAGTCCCTCAATCTCCATTTCTGAGGCATAATCTCATACAAGTACAGTATTAAATTCCATGGTAAACCTGCCAGAGGAGGGCAAAAAGGATTAAACTTCTGCAGTTGAACTAAGATTCAGTGAATGTGTCACTTTAAAGCAAGCCAGCTTTTGACATAAATAGTTACTTGCAATTGAAATTTATTACTTATCTAAGTATTAATTACCTACTGAGGGAAAAAACCAAACAAACAAACAAAAAACCAAACAAACAAAAAGAAAAACCCAAAAACAAACAAACAAAAAAAAAACCCAAACGACAGTTATCCCACAGGAGTAGCCTGAATTTTACAGTGTGGTCATTTGTAAGTGAATTTGCAAAGCTGTGCACAGGGAGCTAAGGATAAACCCTATTAGTGAATAAATGGATTTGTACATTTTGTAATTGTATGCAGCTTGGAAAATGTACCTTTTCATACCTTAGCCTGAGGATCCAGTAGCTTCTTTAGAGCTGCTGCCTGTTAGTACCTGGAGAGGATGCTAAATATCTACATTGCCTCTAAAACAGGGCTGAATGTAAAAAGTCCAAATCTAAGAGTATGTCAAATTTTTGCTAAAGGTGTAGAAAATACCTCTAAGGTAAAAAGTAGTGCTAAAGGAGAATGAAAATAAGGGTGGCCTCAAATCCTAGTAGGAAAAAAGTTACTAGATGAGGGAAAAAAAGTTTCAGATTTTTCAGACATTTCCATATTTTTGAAAGAATTTATATCACCAAAAGTGACAAAAAGCCATTTCCATTCCTCCAATTCCATTCAGTTTTTACATTTATAATTTAAAGGTTATTTTCTGTTCCATTGTCTCATGTAATTTCCATTTCTCTCCTTCATGAATGTGTATTTTGATATCTTACATCTTCTGTCTGAAGTATCAGGACTGTTTAAAGTCTCACTGAAGTTTTCACAGTCAGTTATTTATCCTTCTTATAGTGACTTTTCCCTCTTTTTTTTTTTTCCCAAAAAATTGCTTTGCCGGATATCTTCATTCCTTCTTCCTCTACAGGCCATCTATGAGTGCTTTTAAGTTCTATCAACATTCTTCTAAGATCTATTTTTCTATATATTCAAACTAAAAGAGTGCTATTCATTTTAATCAACTCCGTCTTTCTCAGATCACTTTCATGATTTTTCTTCTTAACAAGTCCACCTTCTGCCTCAGTCAATATCATCCACTCACTGGTTGCATTGTAATGGCCTTTTACACCAGTGTTTCTATTTTCAAACTAGTATAATTCCTTTGTTTTACCTCTTTAATGTCACTACAAGTTCACCCTCTAATCTTCAGCCTCTCTTCAACACTGTTTTCCATACTTCAGTCCTTTCTCCCAAGAGTTTCTCCTCTGTTTCAAGTGTCTAACATCTACTAACTTTCAACAGTGATATTTCTTTAGCCTCACTGTTTTTTTCTTCTCTCACTCTCCTTCAAACCTCTTCAAGCTAGTTTTTAGTTCTCCTCACCAGTGACAAGACTCTCATTAATGACATTTTATGAGTTACAGTAAATAATTTAGGGGGAACCTTAATAATGCACAGGAAAGAAGGAGAGGAATTAAGAGATACAGGAAAAGAGAAGTCTCAGCAGAGAACCACAACATGATTGAGAGATACAAAATACATTTTTCCCTATTACCTCTTCTCCAGAGAAAAGTGCCTCATATTCCAAAACTGATATATAAAGGGAGGCAAGATGAAGCTGATGCTCAATAAATGAAGAACTGAGAAGCGGGAAGGAAGCATTAGCTTTCTTCCCCATGTGCCGAGTGGGGGTAGTGGGAGAATTTGAGGCAGGGACTAAGAGCAGTGTGCTGCCTCAGGGTGATTCAGTATCCATTGAACCACACCCAGGCAAAAGTGCTCCTGTAAAGAACAGACATTCTTACAACCTAACTAGTTAATATACAAAGCACTCAAGAATTTTTTGTGTTTGTTTTCTAGAGTTTTGGTGTGAATTCATTAATTAACACACTAGATCTGTTAATGAATATTTTAGTAGTGTTAATACACTGCATATGCAAAAATTGAGTCTACGGATTATCACCTGGAGAAGAACTACTTCAACACTTGATTGATTTGTGATGCTAGTTTTGTTTTGCCAATCTTTCCCTTCATTTAGGTCAACCAGGTGACATTTCAGTAATAACAGTGTCCTTAGCCCAAGTTGGCATGGAAGATGATTTCCCATGGGTAGTGAAGGCTAAATATTTCTAGAATGCAAGCAAAATGAATTTTTAAAAGCTTCAAAATACTTTGGATTCAGAAAGCCCTTTACAATTCGTAGGCAGTTCTCTTTAAGAAACATGCTCTTAAGTTATACACACTTCTCATTTGTCTGTTCAGAGATTTCTCTGTCTCTTCTACCACACAGTCTGTATAATTTAAGGTGACTCACTGTACAGGAAAGTTCACCTTCCATTAAAATGTTTTCTTTAGTAAGCACTCTCCTGGAAGTGTAAACATGAGTGGCTACGAACACGAATATTTATTAAATAGTGCTGATGAATTTTTCAATACCTAAGGGAGAGCAGCTCAATCATTCAGGCCGTTTTAAGTGCTGCACAGGACAATTCCACTACATCTTCCATTAATATTTAATTGCCCATTTTATTCTGTTTACCTTTTTGGTTAATATATAATTTAAAGCCCTTCTTCTAAAAAGGAGCAGGGAGGGAGGGAAGAGAACAACAGTTAGCCTGCTTTTAACAGATCTCTGGTGAGAACTTTTCCTTCATTTAAAATTCATTGCAAAGAATTTTTATTTAATATCAGTAACACAAACTGTAGGTATTAAAGCAAAACTTGGAAGCAATTGTTGCATAACAGTCCTCACATTGATTTAAATTGGACTTACATAAATTTCTGACTGGCAGTCTTTCACAAAGCATCCTAGAAGACTAGGAGGATGCCACACAGCCTGAGCACTAAAAGCAGGAACAAAAATTGTGTGACAGTGTTACAAAACCCCTGTTGCACAGAGGGTATTCCGCAGGAAATAATATTCTTCAAAGCTTGGGTGGAAAGGGAAAAGGGATTTGAAAATGTAACAAAAACATTTGACTAAAAATTACAAAACCAGAGAATGTTTACAGAGGGATATATTACATTTGGTGATTAGGAAATAAACTGCCAGATTAAGGAGCCTGAAAGTACTTGGGTACTGTGAAGTGGATTAAAAAAAACAACAATGTAAGAGTGCTACACTTTTTCTTCATTGTCAGTCATTGGGACATCATAGCTCAGCACAGTCACAAATCTCATAGAAAATTATTTATCCATTAAAAACAGTAATGAGCCGATTTTTGAATTTAGGACAAAATTACCAGCAGTGGTACTTAGGCTTTGGTCATTGTTTTGATAATCACAAGAAAACTCACATGGGCTTAAATATTGAAATAATTGTACTTCTTTTGAATTTTTCAGAGGCTATATGTTTGATCTTTCACTTTTTGTAGTCCTTAATATAAAACACATTAAGCTTATAGTTTAGGGCAGTCTATCACTTTTATCACCTCCTGCCTTAGGATAAGGTTGGTAGTTTGCTGAGAATTTTTTGAAAAATAATACATAAATTATTAAAATTAATAGATTCCTTAGCTTTTCTGGCTAAGTCTCTTCATTTTCTTTAACGATCATTTAGAATATTATGCTATAATGCATAACATGAGATCATGCCAATGGAAGTAGATCTAGATGTGGTATATGAAAGCTGGTGCATTAATGAAACATTTTCCCCAGGTCAAATATATCTTAATTTTTACAATTGCATGCAATATTAAAGACAGGCATAATTACAAGATCACTGTCCAGCTTTCCTTATGAAAGTGAGAAAATATGAACATACTATTTAAAGTTAGCATGACTTCAGGAACTTTTTTTTTCCAATGGAGAAACAAAAAGCATGAATAAAAATAAGCAGCTTATTGACAGTGTTTAAGACATATCTACCACAATGCATAAAGCTGGAAAATGGTGAAAATTATTCTGGTAGGTATTGAAAAACATCTGAAAGATAACACAGTCATTGGTTGGGAGAAAAATCTTGTTTATCAAACCCGATTTCCTTTTATTACAAGGTAACCCACCCAGCTGACCAAGGGAAACCAGTGAAGTTTTCAATACTGTCTCTCACAGGATCCTTCTGGCCAAAATGTCCAGCTTAAAGCTGGATAACCTCATCATGGGATGGGAGTAGCTGGCTCATGGGTCAGGCACAAAGGGTTACAGAGAATGGGATGACATCAGGCTGAGCACCTGTCACTGCTGGGGTTCCACAGGGCTCCATCCTCGGCCCTCTGCTCTTCAACATCTTCATAAATGGCCTGGACATAGGACTGGAAGGGATACTGAGCAGGTCTGCAGAGATACAAAACTGGGAGGAGCTGGTGACTGCTTCGAGGGGAGGGAGGCCCCGCGAGAGACCTTGGCAAATCAGGGGTCTGGGCAATCACCAACCATGTGAAGTTCAGAAGGGCAAAGTGCTGGATTCTGCCTCTGGGATGGGGCAACCTTGGATACATGTACAGGCTGGGGAACGGGATGCTGGAGAGCAGTGCCATGGAAAGGCACCTGGGGGTCCTGGTCAATGGCAAGGCTAACCTGAGTCAGCAGTGCCCTGGAGCCAGGAGGGCCAACCCTGTCCTGAGGGGGCATCAGGCACAGCATCACAGCCGGGCATGGGAGGGGATTGTCCTGCTCTGCTCTGAGCTGGGGTAGCCTCACCTCCAGTGCTGGGGGCTGGTTTGGGTGTCACAATATTAAAAAAAACATTAAACTGTTAGAGAGTGTCCAAAGGAGGGTCACAAAGACTGTGAAAGGCCTTGAGGGGAAGTGGTATGAGGAGTGGCTGAGGTCACTGTGTCTGTTCAGCCTGGAAGAGTCTGAGGACAGACCTCACTGCAGTTACAACTTCTTTGTGAGAGGAAGAGCAGGGACAGACACTGATCTCTTTTCTGTGGTCACAGGACCTGAGGGAATGGCTTGAAACCGTGGCAGGAGAGGTTCAAGAGGCATTTGGACCATGCTCTCAGGCACACGGTATGACTGTTTAGGATGGTGGTATGCAGTGCCAGGAGTTAGATTCGATGGTCTTTGATGGTCCCTCCTAACTGAGCATATTGTATGATTCTCTGAAAATGTTTATATTTTATTATAGAACGTGTTCATCTACCTTGGGAACAGATTAGGCCTATACAGTGGAATTATCTCTGACTTTACTGCTTAGTGTTAAAATCTCATGATAACAGGGCATGACTTTTCACCACTGAACTAGCAGAGAAGATTAGCATTTGTGTCTCCAGTAAGAGTAGGCAAAGACAACACGAGCAGGAAGTCTCCATGTCTAATCACCAGATCATAAACAAGCAGCCAATATGATCACGTGAAAGGTCACTCTGTATTAGAGTCCTTGGACTTCATCATTGACTAAAAAACTAACCCAAGTCTGTCTGAAGTTTAAGGGAAAATCATATCTATTAAAGTCAAAACACTACAGCAAGCAACACTGTCCTAGCCCAGCTGCACCTACCCCTTCTCTGATCTTAACAGGCAATATTTTAAATCTTCAGGCCTTCCAAACAACAAGGTTTCAAGAAAGTTAAGATCAGGAAACAATTTCCTCATTAACAATGCCAGCCATGAGGACACTTTTCCTTCTCTGCATGATCAGTGTGCTGTGACTTGCTTGCTAAGGGCCTCTCCACTGCTGCCATCTCCTACAGCCTCAGGGAAACAGTTGTGTGGTGCCTACTTCTACAGCTCTTTGGTCATTTCCACAGCTCTTTGGTCACTTCTACAGCTTTTTGGTCTCTTTTGCACTTGTACACAGAGTGCCAGCCACTCATGGCCTCATTTTTCCTGTCAGCTAAACTAAAATGATAGTATCTGCAACATGAAGGGCATGCATTTTGATATGTAAGTCTATCCTTTCTGAACTCACAAAAGTGATATTTAGGCTATCACTATATTAATTATACTTAATTGTTTAAATAAAATATTTTATTACTGACATTGATATAGCCTGAAAATATGCAGGAATTTTTGTTACATTGAATTGTGGTTTTTATGCCATATATAGTTTCCTGCATTACACAACAAATTACTAGATCTTATTATTTTATTTATACTTAGCCAGATGGCAAAACGGATTTACTAATAACAAACTACTTGCAGAGTAGCCTATATTATTTGAGAAAGGCTAGTAATCTTTATCCAATAATCAGAGCCAATGAATTCACAGATGCTGTTCTACTTTTTCACCTCAGAAATAGAGTCTTTCTAGTTTGGGTTATGTATGTTTTTATGTTTGTATGAACTGCACACAGGCACAACATGCTATTAGTCTTCCTGCTGTCTAAGGCTGTCTGCAAACTGAAGCAAGGAGAAACAGAGGAAAATGAATTCTTCTAGTTTGGTGTCCATTCGTGTTCTATTAAAATATCTACATTTGTAGTTATTAAATGATCAGTCTATTATTATAAAAATTATATCTGGTTATTTTTTCTGATTTTTTTGTTTGTTTCCTTTATTGCACTAAAATCACTAAATAGAGATGCATAGAAGCTGTTTCCCATCTAAATTTCACTGTCTTTCACACTTCCTAGACTTAACATGTCACTATTTAAATGTAGCCTGTTCATTGCATCCCCCCATTAAGTGCATTCAAATGTTACTCTCTTGCTCCTAAAAAGCTTATCCCAAATGGTGTTAAAAGCATCATTGCTTTTAAAAATCTCTTTAAAATCAGATTAAAACATTTTTAATGTGCCTGTTATTTTCAGTCTATTTTCATATTGTCATTTGATTATCAAACCTTATACTTTTACTGGTGTATGTGCTGAATCAGTAAAATATTTTACTTTTGGAATTGATAGTGTATTTCATTTAGTATTGATTACACAACAGAAATTTTTAATTCTCATCAAATGCTTATAGTTTTTTAGATTTTCACTAGTTTTTTCCATGGATTACACGAAAATTTCAAGCACAAAAGAAGATAATTTGGATCACTTCTGCCTTCTTGTACTACCTCAGCTAAAAGTAAATTGTTAAAATAATCTTTGAAAATTGCTTCTGTGTTCCCAAGCATAGCACATGCAGACTTGTCTTCTGTTTTCCTCTCCCAAAAGAGTGATTACTTTGGCTGCATTTCATCCCTCAGAAAGTCAAGTCACTTTAAGATGTTGATTTGTCCTTGTTCTGTGCTGCCCTAAGATCACCAAAAAACGAGTGAATATAGACAGAGATGGGGTCCTCTCAGAAAAGTGGTACTTTTAAATTTTCTTTTTGGGGATATACCATATACACAAAATACAGACAACAGTGTTAAGTTAGAAAGTGATCACACCACACTCAGGAGAAGTCCTACCAATGCTTGTAGAAATCAATACATTGGTCCAACTGCAGTGAAATCTGTTTCCTCTTTGACTGACACAGACAGCAATCCTGACACTGTCAGGCTGGGTGTTCAGAGAGTTCTGTCTGCCTATGCTGCACCTTCTGTTCCATTTCTCCCCAAGGGTAAGACATTATATTCAGTGCACACACATAATAATAACAGAATGATTCAGAATACCTTCAAACATTTGAAATGGCTCAGTCACAAATGTCAGCAGAAAGCTGTATCTGAAAACTTGTTGTAGCACACACTTGTGACAACATTGTTTAAGCACAAATGAAAAACGTTACTGACAAATGTCACTAGAAATGGGTTCTGTTCTTCAGCTGTTGACCCATCTTATGCAAATACATTACCTCCTTGAACTACATATCTATCCTTCTGCCTTTGTGCTAGGATCACGCTGGTAGGCTGGCTGCAAGCAGCAATTAACAATGAAGGTTTCAAAGTCCCTTCATATGCATAGAAAGCTCTGTAACAGTCTGCAATAAAGATTCACATTCTTTGTTCCTATATATGTGATAGTGCACATTTCTATAGCAATTCCTACATGTGAGCATCATAGTTTGAGCAAGCAATTGTTTTGAACACATTTGTGGAAGAGGACTGATCACGATCATCTTTCCAGTAGATCTTTCTGGGGAGTTGACAGTGCTTAGGTTAATATTAATTTCCAATTTCCAAGACTTAAAGAGAAATAAAGGAGAAAGAATTAAAGGAAAACTAAAGGTAAAAGCATTTCCTTTAGTGAGTTACAGGTAGAAAACTTTAAAAAATAATCTCTTCATTGTGTAAAAAAAATAAAGTGTAGTTGATGCCCTCAATAAAGTTCAAGCCTGGCCTGGCTTCATTTGAGGGTGTTTTTGTTATTTAGAGAAGGATTTTTCTATTGTGAAAAGTGTTTTCTTTCAAGGAGAATTCTTCCACATTTTTGAACATTACTGAATAGTTTCAGAATATTTCTTTGACCCAGCAAATGTTTAACACTGGTAGGCAAAATGGGAAAGGGATGAGAAGTAGTGGAAAAGTATTTAAAATTCAGAGATTTTAACTTAATGATTTTCTCTTCTAGCTTAGATTTATGCAATTTTATTAAGCCATTCATTCAAAACATAAATATATACATCCATACTACAATATTCACTTATGGCATTCTTTATTTCCAACAGACAAAAAACCTCTTTCTTTGCATAATCTTGAAATTATTCTTGGAAAGAAAATCTATCTTTGTACTAAATAATTTTTTGAACTGAATTAGAAATTCCCTGATGTATCTTCTCTTACCAATTAGGAAAAAAGATGCATTTTTGCAGATAATTCCAAAGAGACCACTTGGATCAGATGTAAGTACTGAGCTGCAAAAAGCAGCACTACACAGTGCTTGTGACATTTGACATAAAATGTCTAGCAGCAACACATGAAATATCTAGTAGTGGGATAAAATCCAATTAACAGCATAGGTATTTTTCTTCATCTGAGAGCAGCTTAGAGCAGTGAAATACACCATGTCTCATCCAAATTAAATTGTGGAGAAAATGGGATACAGTTAAAACATATTTGTAATTTCTAACTGAGTTTACAAGAAAAAGAAATAACCTTTCTTACTTTTAAATAGATATGTTCTCTCTAATGCAAATCTTCATTTTTTGGCACTTTTTGACACTCTTTCCTACTCTTAGACATATCACAGTTTCTCAGTGATAAAGAACAAAAGCCAAAATATATTTTTCTGTACTTAAAGAGCATGCACAATAGAAATGCCAGGAAAACTTCTAGGATAATGAAACAATGCTTTCTTTTAACTATCTGTCTCTTCACATCACTTTAATTATTACAATCTGGTTTCAGTGATTCATAAGAAACAATATTAGGTAACATTAATAATAGTATTTAATTGGATGGTTTAAGATACAGTTTGGAATTAGACTGCAATTTGTTTGAAGTGATTGGAGGTGTGCATGTGTCAGAGGAGTTTATTTGTTTCACTTTGCTTGACTGTCTGCTAAAGAAGAGCATGATGTGCCTCCCGTGCCCTGTTCTTTACAACCTTTGCTCTTTCTTCCAACTTTCCCAACCCCCCTTCCAGATTGTTACAGCCAATGGTAATTTAGATAACATCTAAAGCCTTGACTGACAAGGTAAATTCAAATTATGAAGCAATCCTACCACACAGAAAGACCTTGTTTGTTAGATTAGTTGTGGATTGGCTCTGTATGACAGCTTGTTTGCAAAAGGTGAGCTGTCTGCATTTCCAATGCAGGAAAGCATCATTTAAGGAAAAAATAGAGATGTCATTTCTCTTATTTGTCACAGAGTTCATGTAATATTCCTTCTCAGTTTTCTTCATTGTTTACTTCTTAGGAAAACAGTAGCAACTGCGTACCTTTGAATGAGACACCTAATTTTGTTATGGATGAACACAGTGTTGTGACAAAACAGTGGCACAGCTGTCATAACAGCTGTCACACATTAATCATGACAGTGACAAATAGCATAAATACTTTATCTGGAATGTCTAGCATGCAACTCAGTGTGCACCACTGCAGTATAAGCATATCAAACATGGTTTAATTAAAGGACATCAGTATAGGTTAGTCAGACATGGTCTTGGAGACACTGATACAAAATTAAAATAAAATTATGTATCAATCCCTTTTTAGGAACACTCAAAGATCAATTACTTAGTCGACAAGGTAATTTGAATCTCTTTTCCTAATCAGCCCCTCTGATGCCAGTTCTGCATGGTGAATTGAGCTATTGGCACGCATGTGTTTCTAACCCAAAACCTCAGCTATGTACGCTCAACGGTTATCCATTCTTCCAAGATGGCTTAAATGTTCACATCTGTCCCAATCCTCTGATTGAACAAAATGCAGCAAAATAACAAGCTTCATTGTATGCTGCTGTGTAAAACTTCTTTCCCACAGACTTTGCAATGGAGATAGAAAAGTGAAATTTGTGTCACAATGTGTGCATTGGGCTCTGCAGTATACCTGCCAAGGCTTGAGAGTAGCAAGAGCACCCTATAAAGACAGCTAATACTGAAAAACACAAATTCAGCTCAGACTTAGATTTCAAACAAGCAAAAACATTAAGAGGTAGGGGGGGGGTTTTGTTGTTTTTTTGTTTTTTGTTTTGTTTTGTTGGGTTTTTTTAATCAGAATCCTCTCTGGTTCTGCAGTTCTTTAGTGACACTCTCTGGATCCACATGTGTATACACATTTGTAGTTGTTTTGTTTAGGCTTTTCTGAAGATAAAATGCACTCATAAAATGCTGCTACCAAGGTTCACTTCACATAGCACATTCCTCTGTAATTACCAACTCATAGTTTTTTTACTTTTATTTTTACTTTGTTAAGCTTTGCATCTCACTGAATTCACTGTTTTAATTTCTAGGGGCAGTTCATGAATTGTACTGAAAGCTGACTCAATGAAATATTAAGGAATCAATTTCCATAGGCATGGATTCATTATTTCACTGGACGGCATCAGAAAACACAGTAGTGCAGGCAGTATCGTTCCACCTGCCTGCCAGAGGATTTCATTTTATTATTCAATTTTTTAAGCTCACACTCATTCCACGTAAGTTTACATTGGGAGGTTTTCAATCTCTTGCTCTAAGAGAAAATTAAGGGGGAAACATTATTTAGATGAACCTCAGTAATCCATCAAATGTGATTTCCTATTAACCAGAAAAGCAAGATTTTCAGTGATTTGTTCTGGATGACAGAAAGCAAAGTTTTTTTAAACACAGTAAATTCCTTAAAAATATGAAAGGTTTATTCTTCCTTTCTTCAATAAAAGGTACAAAGGGAAAATGGCAAAATATAGTAGTTGGTTTCTGAGATTAGAAAATTTACATCAATGAATCCAAGTTTTAATGACTGGATTTAAGATTTCTATGCTTCTGCAGGGAAGCTATATGGAGCTATATTCTCCAAAAATGCTAGTTTGAAATTATTTCAGCCATATAGGTTTTTAAGATAACCCTCAAGGCAGCCTGATACAGCTTCCATAATTACTTATCTATTCATTAATAATCACATATCTACTAAAATGAACTGCTTCCACATGAATCTTTCATATACTTCTTTGTAACCAAGAGCATTGTACTGACTTCCTCTAGGTTAACTATGGAGGAATGACAAATGGTTTATCTCCTTTGTTACCCTGAATTTGATGGACTAGCACTTGAGGTTCTGCCAGGCTCAAAAGCAGAAATCATATTGTCGAGGTAAACAGCTTTTTTTAAAGTTTGTTTTCAGTGGAGTTAAACTTCAAACTTCTATCTAAATTCCCTGCACAGCCATGTTTTTAGGGTATTCTGTGGTATAACCGACTGCAAGCTAGAAGATGAAATTCCGAAATCCTTCCTCACTTACCTAAGGCAGTTAACAAGGATGTCTTCCTTCTTCCTCTTTTTGTGTTCATCAGATACCTAACAAAATTTCACGATTATAAGCTGCAACATTTTGACTAAAATTTTGGTCCGAACCCGGAAGTGCAGCTTGTAATCAGGTGCAGCTTATATATGGACAAAGAATGAAAAGTTGCTGTTTTAGTTTGGAGGACAGGTGTCTGCTGAAAAAGACAAGAGCTTCTCTTTGAAATGGAGAATGTAAACCCCCTCCCTCCAAATTATTATAACTTTGAAATCAAGGGGTTTTCAGGCAAAGATATGGGAATTAGGAATAACAGTTCTTTTCTAGGGAAATTAAAATAGAAATACAGTACTA
>PYHW01009258.1:360777-375103 GCA_013186435.1 Turdus rufiventris | reverse complement strand
ATTAGCAGAATATCTGCTGTGGAGATAAGGATCACTGCCCCCACCCTCAACAGATGGTGATAGAATAGATACCTTTTATCACACTCTGCATTGTAACTCAAGACAGTTGCTGACACCTGGAAGTACAGCTTATAATCGTGAAATTACTGTACTCTCTTTCCCTAACAGAAACCAGGAGGTTTTTGGTGTGAAAACTAGCAGCTGGCAACTGTATTTATCTCTTTGACTAAGAGTTTTATTATTTATCTTCCCTGTTGCAGTACCCATGTGGTAGTACTGATATTGAGCATCTGGACAGATTGCACCCTGGAGCCACATCTGTAGCTATATAGCTCACACTACTTTCATTGCCTCAATGCTGGAGAAGTTTAGCTTCTGTCAGTTAGATTTACTACCTGCTACATGAATTGGTAAGGGTTTTCCCTTCCTCTCCTCCAATTTGATTTTGAAAGCATGCAGCTGTAATCTGGTATTGGTCATTAAGAGCTGATTAGCTGAGTATTTGCCTTTTTTTTTTTTTTTTTTTTTTTTNTTTTAATTAATAGGGATTTTCAGTTGGGTTTGCAAAGATGAATATAGACAGTGATTGCTCAATGAAACTGGGAAATGGTTTCAAAGGGCTACAAAATACAAAACTGTAAAAATTACACAAATAAGTGAGTGCGTAATGGATCATATCTGTTTCAGTCATTTCTTAGTATTTCATCTGATTAATCAGTAATTGCTCAGTAATTAATTTGGCTTTCTTCCCTGAGAAAATTGAGTACTAAATTGTTTGCTTTCCATAAAGAATAACAGAATTGCACTGTAATGACAATAGCAATCATATCCTAGTGATACTCTTTATGGAACTACATTTTTATAATGCACTCATGAACACAGTAATAGCAAGATTTTATCCTGATAGCTGTCACAGTAGCAAGGCAGATCCAAGAAACAATTTGGGCTAGTTTTTGAGGCTAGTAATGGCTGAAAGATGCTAGTTTTTTTTCTCCTCCAAGTGTTGTAGAACCTGGCAACTCAGATCCAGCAATATTTAAGAGTCAGGACATTGAACTGTTTTAATCCAGTATGTATGCATTCAACTTGTCGTTGGAGCATTGATTTCTCCATTTTTCTCATTGCATCAATGGTCTGCAATTATATGGAAGCAGAACTCTTCTTGTTTTTGCATTTCACTCCTTACAAAATGAAAAAAAATTCCTACCACTTTCCTGCTTTGGAGGACAATAAAATAAAATATTTGAAAATCTAATATTTTCAAGTTATTTGAGTTCTACTCAAATAGTTGAACTCAACTAGAAACTAGTTGCAACTAGAAACTAGTGTTCCTACATATGCCAGTGGAGATCACTTGTCATGTTTATTTACAGACCACAGATATTTTGTGTAATTCGTGTTCGTTATGTAAATCTCCAAAATAATTTTCTGTCAAGTGGTATCTCATCAATTGTTAACTGCTTCAAATTAACAGCACGCATATTGGATTCCTGAAGCTTTCTTCTCTAATAAATAGCTTTGTAAACATGAAACTGAAAGTTGTGGGTTCTATGTCCCACCATTTAAGATAGCTGCATAATGACAGAGTTCATTGGTGGTCTTTGCATTTCCATGAGATGAGATCTTCACATCAGCGTGACTTATGTTAGCCCAAAGGAGAACTCCTGGCAAAACCTGGTCTTTGCATTTCCATGAGATGAGATCTTCACATCAGCGTGACTTATGTTAGCCCAAAGGAGAACTCCTGGCAAAACCTGACTATCTGTGCACAGTACAAAAGAGTCCTGATATGAATTCAGAAAACAGAAGCATTTTCAAAAGGAATGAAAAGGATCAGAGTGTAATTTGATGTGCAGTGAAGGTTTCCAAAACTTTTTTTCACTTGATATGTGTTTATATGAGAGGCTCTGGGCAGAGGTCTACCAGTAACAGTGTTTCCAACAGAGCTGAGAAGGAGGATGGGTAAAAGAAAGAAGTCAAACACTGCATATTTAAATGACAATCTAAAGCTATAGAAAGTTCCTTCTTTCCTTTTCCATAATTTTAAAAAAAATAAAATAACTCAGTTTCATCAGTTCTTTGATAAAGATACTTGTTGTAACCCTGTACCCTGATGTACCCTGTAAACCCCAACGCTTTAAGAATGGTATGTCTCTTTAACCCCGTAACCTCTGCAAGACCTATGGACTGACCTCCTGAATTCTTATTGGAAAGAAGCCAAATGACCCCTCCCCTTCCCTGACCCTTGAAAAACCCCTGACACCCTTTCCTATCTCTCTTTCCCCTGCTCTGCCCATATGGAAGCCACAAGAATAAACTGAAGACATCCCTGGGATAAGAGCCTCTAATATTTTATCTGTTCTCATGATACAGCACCCCAGGCCAGCTCTGCAGAGTGGGTGAGGAGTGGCTGGGCCAGGCCAGGGTGAAGTATCAGATACTCATATTTCAAACGACCATTTGCAGCATTTTTAGTCTTGAAGGTTTGTTCCTTGTGTTTGTAATTGCAGCTCTCACTGATTTTTTTATGAAAGTCCATAACTGAATCGCTAAAATAAAATTCAGCAATATTTTAAATAGTCAATCCTCATTTAAACATTTTTGTGTTCAGTGATATCTTATTTTTCATCATGGCTAGTTAAGATTTCATTCTGGCTGTCTGCAATACATATTTCCAATATTTAAGTTAAGACCTGTGAATTTCCAAATTGAAGCAACACTGTATTTTATACTAGAGCATCCAGTCAAGTCTTATGCATAAAACATTTAGCATGAAATAACAGAGAGCAGATTCTAATTTCTTATCTCTACAGAGGGATTCCTAGACTGTGCTTCACTACTTAATAAGACTTCAATTTGTTCTTGGTAGTCAGACAAAAGGAGAATGCTTTTGATGCCTTTCCCAAAATATGCAAAAAAGATAGAGATAATGCAGTTTCCAGATTGTCAAACCTGAAAAATGTTGCACATCTTGAAGCCATTACCAAGAATACATTTTCCAAACATAAGATCTTTTACATACAGAGTGCTATAGTATTAAGAATGCTGCTGGTGGGAAATTTATAAGAATCAAGAAAAAATGAGGCACAGAAATAGTGTAGCGGATTGAATGACTGTTCTCTGCCAGTAGAGAGGACTCCAAAATATGAAACATGCTGGCTAGTTAAATCCTCTCTTCTTAGCTCACATTTTTCCCAGGCATAAAGGGCTCTGCTTCAGTCTAAAGTTGACAATTTCTAGAAAGGCAAAACCACAGACCTCTACAGGACCAGAAAGAGGTATGTGGTCAATATTCTACTACCAGTAATCTAAGCCTTATGGGAAACTGCACTTTTCCAGTTCGCTGTCCACTTCTGCAAAATACTTGTGCCAGACTTTAAAGGTTTCTATACATCAATTTACTTAGATCTGTGGCCTCAGTAAGAATCAATAAGAATAACGGTAATAACATTAATGTAAATGTACACTGATTTACTCAAGCTGAGAATAGAGCATGCAAAAAATAATCAGCATGGTACAGCGTCAGGTATAAGTCAGATACTTATTTGAGAATTGGAAGATCAGTTCCATAAAGTAGTAGAGAAATTAGAATGCAGTAAACTTCTATAATTTTATACCAGAAAAATTCTTACATTAATCTTGCAGCAATTTCTGATCAAATACTTTCAGACCAGAAAGACAAGACTTTTCAGACAAGACCTTGTATGTGAAACACCCTCTTGATCAGAAAAGTTTTCTTCTATGGCTAGTCCCAAGACTACTTTTGAGAGTAGCCCCATTGTGACACATCTCTATCTTTCTATAACACAGTATTCATACACATTAGAAAAAAGTGGTTTCAGTTTCTTCTAGCTATACTTACATTCTATCTATATATTCAAATTATATATATTTACATTTGATATTTTATGTGTATTTAAATATGTATATCTCTATTTCTATCTTCTACTTAAGGACCATTATTATATTTTTACTGTAATCTGAAGGCTGAAACAACATACTGCCTGGAAACTGTCAAGTTGATTTTAGTTGACTAAAAAAGTCACTAAATACCTAATATTTAATTCTTTAATTATTTCCAAAATACCTTATGCCTGTAGCAAGCAATTATACAGACTCGCCATCTAGCAAAAAATATGGTCTGTTTTCACAAAAGGGAAATTTTGTGCTTAGAAATAATCAAGCAGACTAATAAAATCTTTCTGGGAAGCAAGATAATGACAATTGCAGTAATTTCACGATTATAAGCCGCACCATTTTGACTAAAATTTTGCTTCCACCCCGGAAATGTGGCTTACACTCAGGGGCGGTTAATGGGAAAAATTTGCTGAAATTTCCAACCCCGGAAGTGCCAGCTAGGGGACTGAGCCGAGCACCTGCCAGTAAAACCTGGGTTTACGCAATTGTTACAAATTGGTTACTCTGTTTCATGGTGGGTGGAGCCGGGCTCTGTGCCAGCAGCGCGGGATGGGGAGGGAGGCAGGGGGCTCTCTCCTTCAGGCAGCGCAGCCCGTGGGAGAGGCGGGAGGCTCCAAGCTGCCATTCCCGTAGCTCAGGGTGGGAGGCGGGGGGCTAACATGCCTGCCTGCTGCGCCTACTGCAGGAGCCTGGGGCCTCCCATTGCCGCCTGCTGCCACGGTAGTGGGGGGGCTCCTTCCCCACCTGCAGCTGGCGCGGCAGGTGCTGGCGGGCTCCGTCCCCTCCTGACACTGCAAGGCAGCACCAGGCTGGGGCGAGCAAGCCCGACAGCAGTGGTGGCTGGTCCTGAGTGGCCCCGCTGAGTGGCAGCGCCGAGTTGGGCCACCCGGCCCCATCGGCAGCCCCGAGCGAGCTGAGTCCGCATGGCCCGAGCCGAGCCAGTAAACCCTGCCATACCGCCATTCTGTTACTAATTGGCAACTTTGTTGCATGCGGGTCCTCACTGCGAACGATCAAGTGGCTTATAATCAGGTGCAGCTTATTTATGGACAAAGAACGAAATGTTGCTGACACCCAGAGATGCGGCTTATAGTCAGTGCGGCTTGTAATAGTGAAATTTCTGTATATCACAGCCCTCTGTGAAATTATATATGTATATAAAATAACTTTACCATTCTTTTAAAAAATATATTCAGATGAATATTGTTTTTTTCCTATAATATAACTTTATATTGTGTTCTTAAGAAAATAAGGTTATGAACAGGCTTTTAATAGGGGCTTGAGGCTGACCTGTGTAGGTCCAAGTCTTCAAATGCAAGGTCACCTTCTCAACAGTTCTCCCTCCTTTTCCTAGAATTATGTGACATTTCATTTGGAGATCAAACCCACATCCCCACTCTCTGCTATTGTATAGGAAGTACCTAACATATTTTCACATGCTGCTCTTTCTTCTGGTTTATGAATAAATTTGAACATTTAAGATTTACAATAAAATTACATTCTCATGTCTCGTACCAGCATCGTTGCAGATTAAAACTGTACAGATGATTAACATATTTTCTGCAAAGCCTAAGCATAAACATAGGCTTACATTTAAACAAAAAGTATTACACTGCATTAGCAATTTCCATACTGTTTGCATCAGACAAGATATTAAATTTCAGTTCCATGCTGCACAGAAACTAGAGAGTTTAAATGACAAGTATGCCTAACATTAATTCAGGAGTTATGATGTGTTTAGCAATAATGTAAAGAACGAGAATGTCACATTGTTTGAGAAAGGCTGGGCAAGAAATTTCTGAAATAAAATAAGATAAAATTAAAGGTGTTAAGAAACAGTAGGGTGGTCCAGTTCAGGTTTTTGCCTCCGAAGCAGTCTTCTGACTTAACGCAGAAAGCCTGTTGCAACTTGTTTTGTGCATTGTACAATGATAAAATTTATAAATATATCAACAACTAGAGATTACAGAAAAAAAACCCCAGACTTTATTCCCATGGGATCCAGATATTTTTAGCATTACTCATGGACCACTAATGTGTATCTTTATCCTGAAGAAGGAGGAACTATTTTGCTGCTTTTGCAACATAATCCTTAATAAGCATCTCATGGTGCTTTACAAGACTTAAATAATTAATTTTCCTCATTTTTCAGAAAGCAGCTACTTTTAGTGTGCTCATAAGCAAACTGAGAGAAAACAGCTACTTGAAAGCCAAAATTATGCAATGGACTAAGAGAAATGTGGGAAATTTCTATTGATCTTTTAAAAATATGTGGCAGAGATCTTGCAGGAACTCTTCTAACCATGTTATACAGAACATTCTTGTCATACAAGAGGTAATGTTGTATTACACATGATCCATGAAGCTAGTCTCCCCTGGAAGCAGAACAATTCTAAATATTGAAGCAAATTATTTCCTTCCCTCAAAATTTCACATAATTTTGTGAGCATTTTCAAAGACTTTCCCAAATATAGTAATCTCTTGTCTGCATAAAAATGTACAAAACAGAATTTTCTCACTTGCGACTTAAACTACTTGTTTTTCTTGTGGATTAGTTAAATTGAATCCCTCACAATATAATAAGTAATTTTTGTTATTAAAAAAAAAATGTATAATTTTTTATTGCAAAAAGAGGCAGTAGTGTAGAATTGAGTTGTGAAAATTTAAGGATTCAAATATTTTCAACAGTAAGTGGTTGGTTTCATCAATTTATTAGTACATTTTTTAGAATTTTTGCCAGTTAATGTCTTTATTCTGGCAATTTATTCTATAAAATCTCATACATACCACATTCAGAAAGCTTGGAAAATTCACTGCCATTCCTCTGCTGCTCTGCAGAAGAAAATCAAGACATAATGCTGCTATGAAACATACCAGCCTCTGAAGATCCATCTACCAGCAGCATAGAAACTAACATACTCAATCTCTTCATCATTGAAATGAGGTAACATTTGAATCCAGATCACTGCATCAAAGTATCGTTCTACACGACTTCCTTGGTGTGTGCACATGGGACCAGAATGCAGCTACAGCTCTAATTCAAATTGCTTTCCTATTATTAAAACATTAAAATATTTCCTACTTTTAGCTTTCTACTATATGAAAAAATAATTTTTAAAATAGTCTTAGGGTCCAGAATTAAGAAGCAAATGACAAAATAGCCCAAGAAAAGGATAATAGCACTATATTCCATCTCCCTCTCTCAATACCAAAATTTCACAATACTATTTACTTCTTTCTACCAACTCATTTTCCCTGGAATTAACCATGACTATTTTTTTTTTTTCCATTTGGAAAAAAAAGAGAGGAGCAAAAAGTCAAATAAGTAAGGAGAGTGGGATGGTGAGGGTTGTGTGTTTGCTCAACCACCCCTCAACAGAGCTCTGGAGTATCTGTGTAAGCAACAGAGGTACCCACAGCTTTCCTTAATTAATTCTTCTATTCGTGTCAGTTCAATTATCCAATTTAGGCTGCTGCAGAATTACCAACTTCCCAACGCTATTTTTCTACATGAAAATAAAAAAAATTAAGGGTCTTTTTCATTTCAGGTTAAGAGCAAACATCTACATTGTCCTGCTTTTAATGGTTTCCATGACTGATAATGAACACATGACAAGATTTCATTAATTCTTAGAAAACCAGAATGCTGATCAATAATAGAACAAATCTAGTGCAGACCTAGCATCAAATTTCTTTTTGCTTTTTTCACTCCACTGATATATCTTATTTTAAAACCACCTTCTGAATCTATCTTTAGTTTGCCCCTTTCTGCTTCTGAGCCACTAGTTTTGTTCTGAACATGTCTATGTCTTGAATTTTTTTTGCCATAATATGCTACAATGTCAGGGAGCAGGAGCTGGACTCAATGATCCTGATGGGTTTCTTCCAAGTCAGTGTATTCAATGATTCTATGGCCAATGGAAGGTAAAAAGATAAGAGGAAACAAAACAAAACCTACAAAAAGCTACAAAAAACTAACCAAATAAAACCCCACCAAAAAACCCCACTTCTCAGTTGATGTCTTTCAAAACAGCATGGACACAAAAAGTTACACATTCTTGCAAACATCTCGGAAGATAGGACTCTGCTGAGCCTTCTGTATCATGCAGCTCTCACATGACTGACCTCAGCCAACAGATACCCAAAATAACCCTGATCTCATATGTGATCCTTTCTCATGCTGGATGTTTGCATTTATTTCCCTATTTGTCTCGTGATAGCCCCTTCCTATTTCATCTTCCTTTTATGTTGATATTACCAAGTTTTGAATGAGACTGAACCTATTTTTTTTTTCTTAAAAATTAGTTTGAAAATGCTAATATTAAAGGGTAATGAAAAGGGACAGATTTAAATAGTTTGGTTCCCTGTATACCACATATATTTATGGTTTTTGAAGTCACAGTATATTCAGTGTAGTTGTTACTGGTTGTGTTCTTTTTGGAAGCAGAACAGAGGTGGGGGGAAATAGACCGAAGATTGGAAATATGCCAATCTCCTTTGAAAACTTTGATGTAAACCAAACACCCAAGAGAATGGCACATATTTAAATTATCTTTCAGACTTCAGGAGGTCTTATGCTCCTTTCCTCACATGCAAAAATTCCCATAGTTGTATGACAGGAAGCATGAAGTGAATTTACAGATAAATAGATGGTAGAATGGAAAATATTGGAGGATTTTTTTCATATATATGTATTATTAAAATAGAAATATGCATTACTTCAAAAAACATTTTAGTAGTGAATAAATACGGCCAAATATGGCTATAGATCTGAGATCAAATCTGAAATGTATGCTTCCAGCTGTTTCCTAGTAGTAGTGGTAGGCTGGTTGCTCAACCCTGCAATTAACTGTACAAATCCACATCAAAATGTTTGGAGCCTAAAATAATTACCTCAACATGACTCACAGAAAGTAGAACAAGTATTTTCTAATTTAGTAGACTTGCTAGAAAATAGGGGAGTCAATTAAGAAAACCTCGGAACAAAAGGAATGATGTGGGAAGAAGGAATAAAGTATTTCATGTTACTACTTTTCTTTTTCATTACTTTCTTAACTTCTTATCAATTCTCAGTAATATCCAAAATATTGTTCTGAAAAGATAGACTTTTCAAAATATCAACTATTCAAGGAGGCACTACACGTTTCTTTCCATTTTCTAGGTCTTTGGGGGGAAAAATGGTTTTGAGAGAGACTATAATTTTTTAAAAGTTTAAACAAACCCCAAAACTACAGTCTCCTAGTGTCTACCCTATTTCCTCTTTATCTAGACTTCACTGCTCTCTCCAGTATAAATTACAGAGCTAAGCCCATATTAAATGTATTACACATGTTCCAATCTTTCAACATTTACATGTGAAAAATGTAAAAGGTGGGTATCAGGACATCAAAATCCGAGCTATATCAGCAACCAACTGAAGTTGGTTTTGTTACTGAATTTGATTCAGATTATGATGCCATCATGAAAGTCTGACTGGTGCAGAATGAACTTTTGCTCCAGCTAGAATATTCCCAATTTATATGCAAGTTGTATCTTAACTCATATTTGTATCTACTTCATAATATAGAGTGAATGCAAACACAGTTCTAGGAAGCCCTCAACTTGGTTTCCTTTTTCCATTTTTTGCAGCTTTTTTCTGTGAAGGATGAAAAGCAGTGAAAACTCCACCTGAAAGCATTGATGACATGAAGACATTTTAAAAACATTTAATATACAGATTACTGGGAAAATGCCTTTGAAAAGGCCTGGATAATTTATAAAAAAATACTGCCATTTCAATTTACTTTCAAGTAGCATCGGGGAACAATTAATCAAGATGTTTCTACTGCAGCATGTGAAGAGAGTCATTAGGTTCCTGGACATAGTTGTAGTCCTCTGACTACCTCTGACTACCATTTGACCCGGAACTTCATAGATTAGTTTCTTAACTTGGGCACACTTCCCAGAGCTCATCTCCACACATTCAATCTGAGTTTTCCAGTTTTGTCAAACTGAACTTCTAAAATATAAAGAACTTTGTGCATGTATCCTGTTCTCTTTGATGCTGCTTTTACTATCACATCTTTTTCTTCCCTCATAGCACAATTATTATCTCCATATAAAAAAATATATCTATTTCAGTTACTGCTTTTATCATATGTAAAAGTAACTATGTCAAGAATTATTTTATATATCAACATTATATCATGCTTGGGTTTTGGTAAGGGGTTCCAAAGGAAAAGAAGCCAATACGAGCAATATGTATTTATTAGTGTGAATTTATCTACTGAGTTATGATCAAATCCTCGTTCCATAATATTTTAATTTCCTTGCTTTCTTTATTTTCTTACACATACAAACACAATTGATTTCCCACACTCTAGCATTCTCCTTTTACTTACCAGTTTCTTGACCTATGTATTTGTACAGAGGGATCAGAACATGAATACCCACAGACCCATGAAATAGCTGAATGTTCCTTTTCTCTCATAACATCAAAACTGGTTGAACAAAAAGGTGGGACCACTAGTGAAAATTAATGGCTTAGTAGCCATTTTTCTTTGCTTTGATTTGGGCTCTAATCAGGATTTGGTGGTTCTGTAGTCAGCTTGCACCAGTGGAGCTGTCTAACAGCAATACATTAAAAAACCCGAGGGTGAATGGAAAACCCAATAGAGCCCCTGGTATTTACTGTGTAATGGTGTTTTTAAAAAGCATTAATAGGGAAATCTTAAGCTAGCTATTTGAGATAAGAATTATTGAAATATTGAAATGATTGAAGTATGAAGTGCCATGTTGATCCACCAGTCAGCAAAACATGTCAAATATTAAACAGTATTACTGAGAGGAGGACAGGGGTTTGTTTGGGGAATTTGTTTGTTTGTCTCTTGTTCTTAATGCAGAAACCATTTCATAAGGACTAGCAGAAACAGTGGATTAATTTAAAAAAAATAAAAGTGTGACAATCTGTCTCTGTCACTGCTTGGTAAAGATACATTTTCAGATTTTATGTTGCAGAGAGCAACCCATGCAATAATCCATACCATCATCATTAATTAAGCTGTGAAAAACAAATTTAAGGAAAACAGTTCTATCAAGTCAAGATTTATAGCTTCTTTTCCATTTTATCTTTGCAATGATTTTCTTATATTTTTTCTTTTTGCCTCTTCAGATGATAACTCTGCTGAACAGAATATAATAAATTATTTCAGATAATTTCAATATAGAACTAAGATGGATGACAATTTTTTCTGCTGTGGAAGGCCTTTTACTTCTAGTCAAGCTCTATTTCCTGTTCTTATAGACTATGCCATTATCCCTCCTTCCATGTAGAAATGTCTCAAAGGCATCCCACAAACAAAAGTCTGCAACTGAATCCATTGCAAATTCTGTTCCACAAGGCAATGATTTCACACATCAAGATGGGGTTTGAGTCAGACATTGTCCCTATTTCCACCCCAGAGACATTCTGGAATACATGCAGTTAAATAAAATATGAAGTATGCAGCATGACTGTGGAGTGACTTTCCGACTTTTTTTCATAATTGTTGCCTGTATATAAATTAAAAGTACAATTAGAGGTGATTTTACTATAGATGTGCAAAAAGCTGTCAAGCAATTATTCTCTCCCCTGAATAACAATAATTAGCACCCCTTGTGCTAATAAGATACAATCTATTAACATGGAAAAAGAGAAAGTACAGCCTGTTCCTTTTCTTCTTTTTCCCAGAAACAGTTGTTCATTAGAATTTTCTCCAAAATATTTGTCTGATTTGAGGTTCCACCCTTCAACACTATTTCTTAACATGTAGTCTTCAAAAAAAGTATACAGTGAGGAGTTTAATTGCCCTAGGTGTTCTTCCTTCTTCTCAGTCCAAAATAAATTCCATCTTTCTAATGTGAAAATTATGCAAGGGCATAGGGTCCTGAGGAGATCAGCTTTGGTATGAGAGACTTTCCTCAGAAGAGCTGGGTGGATAAACCTGTAGAGCAATGTTTCTTAGAAACTGTAAAGACATTTGCTCTCCTCTTCATATTGTCTTAAAAGGTTACATAAGATTGTAACAGTGCATCTTTTAGTGTATGAACCACAGAAAAATTGTTATGATGTATAATTATGAATTAGTGTCAAATTATATAATTCCTTATAATGGAGAAAACTCTTCCAAATTTTAGCCATGATGTACAATATTAACTCTGGGCCATGCTGCCAGCGTAAACTCTTGAAGGGGTTCCAGTACACTTTCCCAGAAATATTTCAGTCTGAGTATCGATCTTGTCACTCTTTGTCATGGCAGAGAATATACTTTTCCAAGTAGACAGATATTTTGGCCAATAAAGAGCTGTGAAGGCCTGGGTTTTTTATTTCATCAGTCCCTCTGCAGAAGCTTTTCACAACCTGATACTGTCAACTGCGCTAGCCAAATGCTCTCCACACACTCAGGTGGACTGCTGCCAGACGCCCAAAGAGCAAAATAAGGTAGGATTTCTCTTCTGTTTTCATGCAGCTCCATGAAATTAGAAATGCTGATCTCAGTGCTCAGGCTTGATACAAATCCAGTTGGATATATGAAAATGGTTTTTTAGTTGAAATGTCCATCCAGCTTTAGCAGACAAACTATTTTTAATCCTCATTACTCCAATTAAAAATCTATATGTACATAACTTGAAATAAATTCAAAACAAAGGTAAGCATTAAAAGAACAACATTATTTTCTGTGGGCATGGGCTGTGGCAGAGAACTTTTGAGGTTCATCATGCCTGCAAGGACTGGATATATAGAATTATCCTATTCGTTCCTCCCAGGATTAAACTCTAGAAATATTTCCAATTTCTGAATAAAACAGTGTTAATGAGAATCTTTGGGTGATTCTGCTATTGCTCAATCTCCAATTCTGCAACAGAACTTCGACATTGCAACAGTGAGCATTACTACTGAAGCTTTTCCTCTCATCTAACAGAAACATTTTTACAATTACAATTTACAAATTACATTTTCAGGGTCCTTCTGAAGGACATAGCAATTTACTGATATCTACCAACATGACTTACAACAGGCACTAGTCTGGCATGGAGCAATCTAACCTAACCAGCTCTGTGCCAATGCCAATCTTCAATTTTTACAGTAGAACTGGATATCAACTCTATCAGGTCTTAGCTGTAGGGAAGTAGCTATCTCCCTTGCCACCCACAGGTGGTGAATTCACTCTGTAATCCCAACTCTAGGAAAAAAGAAGGTGGAGATAGCAGCAATGACTCTAGGTCCACTGAAACACTTTATTGAATAATTTAAAAAACAAAATCCGACTTTGAATACCTCACTTGCTGGTTTCAAAGTGCGAACCAACAATGAAAGCATTCTAGATAATATTTTGTATCTTTTTTATCTTTTGTACAGTAGGACATTCTCTGTAATAATGCCTCAAACCAGACTTGAGCAATCTGTGTCCAAGAATCCCCTTGAAATGATGACAAACACAAAAATCATCAGAAATTAAACTGATGAGGTTTTGGATAGCTTTGACAGTGTTCAGGTCCTTCAGCAGCCAAATATCTGAAGATGAGACAATTGAGCATCTCTGTCCCTCCTCAGTAATGGATTCAATGCTCGAGTATCCCTCCTTCAATTAAGAGGTGAATTTTACCCTGTATGAAACTATAAAAAGTTGGGGTAGAGAGCAGCCTCAATGTTTTTAAAACTATTGCATGAAATTAAATTAATATTTTAATAACCTTGATGCATTTGTTTAGTAGTCACAATAATTTACTTCAATCAGATTCTCGCCAAAACTTACACCGGTGGCTTGAATTTCTCTGTCATACCCTTCAGACTTATTTTAGATGTATAAACACATGTATATAGAAGCAATATTTTGACAGAGTTGGCACAGATGTTTTCCAATATTGTAATATTCCAAGTCATCCTTTGTGAAATGCATATTTAGAGAACAGAAAACTTCTGTGAAATGTTTCAACAAACAACCTTGGCTCCTTACACATATATACTTTTTCATTCAGTCATATGATTTTTGTTTAAAATATTGCTGATCATTCTCAATTTCTTTTTTAAAATTTAATCTGACATTTTACTGGAGCAATAACTCCAGTCGGAAGGTAAAAAAGGAAACTAGATGAGCTCTAGATGATAAAAATAAGATTGAAAACCACTCTGCCAAAAAAAAAAAAAAAAGGAGATTCTAGCTTCTTGCACTTAATGAACTTAGTCTCACAGAGCTGCTCTAGGAGGATGCCATGCACTTGTGAAATAACCCTTATTCAGATAGCTTTGTCCAGATAGAGATTTGATGTGTCTTATTTTATTTGCTCAACACCAGATATCGAGCAAATTACAGTAATTTCACGACCATAAGGCGCACCGGACTATAAGGCGCACCCGCCGGGAGTCAGCAAAATTTGCAACATGTAGATC
>PYHW01009258.1:321049-343897 GCA_013186435.1 Turdus rufiventris | reverse complement strand
GCTTTATTCATACTTTTTTTTGGTCTGTTTTAAAAGGACACAGAATGAAATCAGACATGTTTCTGTTGTGTTTTGTTTTGGTTTTTTTCTTTTTTAAAGCACAGATTCTCATTTTTAGCATGTGAACACAAGTCTATAGAAAGTATATGCAAAGACTTGTATATATTTAGGAGGACATAGTTCTAACAATCAATTTTTAGTTAGAGATGGTGCACTTTAAAAGGCCAGAATATTTCTAGCACAAAAAATACCAGCTTTATTTTCCCTATTTATTTCTTTTGTATATATGTGAAGAATGCCACAACAGCATATTTTATGACTCTGTTGCCTTGTGATCTGCCTAATTATATGGGACCAATCAGCAGTGACAAAACTCAGCTCTGGCCCCTGGAGTGCCATCGGATATGTAGGTCAAGTCCTGGTTTGGCAGACCACTTGTATTGGTTTTCTGGTCTTGGTGGAAAGCTACTAAATGCAAAAGTGGGGGATAGGGGATGGAGGGGTGTGTTTGTGTGTGTTTGTGCGGGTCAGTTTCCTAATCCCTGCCAGCCTTCAATTGCAAATGCTATCATCTCAAAGGCAGCAGTTGAATCCAACAGGTGGGGCAATAAACCATGACATTTCTAGCAGGTTTAATTGTAGGGGGTGTGCTGGGATGCTTTTCAGTACAAACATGGTTTCGCTTGATGTCAATATCAAGACCTCTGACTTAGTTTGTTCTCCAAGTCTACATGAACTACACTGTAAAGTTCCCACCCCAGAACACTTTATGACCTTTCAGGAGTCTAAACCTCTTACCTATATCATTCCCATCTTTGTTGGTTCAGCTGCCACATGGTGACAACCTGCTAGACTCCGTGTCTGGTCTAACAGTGATTTACTGCACAGTAGAATTAAAGTATTAGCACAGTATTCCTGTCCACCCAACCAGAAAGGGCTTTTTGATGATTGTAGGAAAGGCTCCCTGGAAAAAATTGAGATTTGTTGTTAGCCTATTATTGATTGGTGCTAAAACAGTTCATAAATTTGCATATATGACATCTATGCTCCAACTTTTTTGCATTACAGCTCTTCCTTAGGACAATTTACTAGATGCATTCCTCTATAAGAAACTAGACTGTGACTGGAAAGTATGACAGAGATTTTATTTCACTTACAATTTTTTCCTGGTTCTAAAATATAGATATATAAGTTAAGAAAACAGATCTAATTAAAAGACGCATTTTTAAGACTCCAAATTTGCATCTCATTTAGATCACAATTGTTTTGCTGTCAACTAATTTATTTTGCAGTCATACCAAATTAAGGATAAAAAGACCAAAATGTCCCTGGCTTTCTTTACAAAGTACTATTACTACTACTACTACTACTACTACTACTACTACTACTACTACTACTACTACTACTACTACTACTACTATGCATCTTTATTCTATAAAATAGAAAGTTTATAAGTTATTCTAGTAAATTATCAAGTACTGAGGGGTGGCTTCTTTGAAAACAACCACCTTTCATTCTAAGATATAATAATTATTATTGCTTTGACTATGAAAATGACAGTAGTACTTGCATGCAAGGTAGCTAAAGGCGAAACCGACACACGCTAGCTGTAGACAGCTTTTTCTGAACAATGTAAATACAAAAATGGTGTATTTGGATAAATAGGGGAATGAAGAAAGGGTTAAACCATAGATTCAGAAGAAGAATGGCATTACCATGCAAATATTCCAGAACAAGTTTCTAGAAAGTTATCTTAGTGAAATATTTTTCTCTTCTAATTTGATACAAACCTCAGTAGTCTCCATGTCCACTAAGGGTCATACTTTCTTTTCTTTTCTTTTTGTTGCTGCAAATATTCAGGAGTTTTTTTTTTCTGAACTTCTACTTCGAATGCTTACCTTAATTCCTGCCTTATTTTAAAATAAAACTTTATATATCTGTTTGCTACTGAAGCTGGATGTCACTTTATAATTATAAAATTAGTTAAATTCCTTTCAATTTACTTCATTTTGTAATACTCTGTGTGCAAAAGCCTCCATTTAAGTAAACAATTTATGCTCACCTGGCAAAACTAGTATCTTTTTTTCCTTTGTTTCAGTTACTTCTGTCTTAAAATCTTCAGTACTGCTAAGATTATTACAATGTGCTCTTCCTGAACAGATTAAACACTTCTTTGAGAAAAAACATGTTAAGTTAAAACTAAAACCTGTGTTTTGGCAAGTTTTACTATCATTTCCATTGATGTCAGTGGAGAGGGTTTTGCTGTATTTATGGGAAAAAAATTTAAAATCATAACCATAAAGTGAAAGTGTTTTCAGTACTGCCAATCTTTCCCTTTGACAGGGCAAATCTTTACGTAAATCAGAATCATCAGAACACTAATAGAAAAATTCCCATGAAAGTTAATAAATCAACTCAAGAGCTTATTATATGGCAGACTATCTGCCCAAGCCTCATTTGCTTTCATCTTTAAAATAGGCGTATCTGTCTATGCAATCCTTTACTGCTAAGTCACATTGACTTCAGTGGTATCAGCATTGTCTAACAGATTGTGGTGAAGAAAAACCCTGGAAATTCTATATCAAACAAACTGCAGGGACTGTCCTCTCCAGTTTGTAGGCAGCCTGCCACATGATTATAAATGACATGAAAGTTTTTATGTGTGAGAGGCAAAAAGTATTTGCTACTCCAGACATTATCCTCCTGAATTCTCTTTCTCCCCCTTTCCCACATCTCAAACATAAAAGCCTAGCCAAGTCTCTGGCTTCCTGCTGAAAAATATAAAACAATTTTGCATGTTGCTATTTGAGACTTCTGCTGGACAATGATAAGCTGAAAATGTGGGGATTTAGCAAATATAGTGAAGTATTTTTTAAAGCTCAACAATAGCTGATAATGTAACAACATAAATTGATTTCAACCCATATCTTTTATAAATAAGAGAGCACATGCTTGTGGAAGACCTCTAAGAATATGAGGACAGAGTACTGATTGGATGCCAGTTTTATGTCTGAGTGACTAGGTGGCTTCCTCATTTCCTTGTGGCTCTGATCTCCTCCAACCGCAGAAGCCCTGAGCAGCTCATCACACACTAGGTCAGAGTCACCTCAAATTCAAAGATCCCTTTATAATGAGTGTACAAAGTCATCCATTCTTCAATGTAAAGAGCTCACCAATAACAGCTTAAAATGCCATCCATGCTCTTTAAGGACCTTACAGTACCCAGGAACAAAAAGCTCTGAATATCCTCTCAAATCTCAGACACACAATGGAGAATGACTTTTTGCTGGAGTCCACAGGAGCACAGCCGCACCTGTTATCTAAACCTACTCAAGTGTATTCCAAAACTGGTTGTTTCTCAAAAACAGTTTTACTGAATAATCCTATGCCAAAATTGTATTTTAACTGAGTGGAGCAAGAACATTGTTTCACATCTATTGTACCACTTCTTGTATCTAGTTGCGCTGTACTCTTATTTCGCAACACAAACAAATAGGCTCAAGCAATTCTGTTTAGTCATTTTTTGGGAGGTTATCCTGAAATCTACATTGTTTTTGTAATTGGGCCTCTGTTGAGTAGAATAAAGTTGGTGCACTTTTTGTATAAATCTTAAAACAATAATTAATGACTTTTTAACTAAGGTCGACATGGTACTTTTGCCTATTTTAATTATATCAGTAGCACCAGCTCAGGCTACAACAATGCAATAATAATACTTCCCTATAGTGCAGAGGCAAAACTGGAGTGCAATTGTCGTTGAGTGTATTCTTTGCAATCAACTGCAACATAATGTATGAACTCCATCAGTTCCACTAGGTGAACAAGAGAGGCATTTTTAAGGTAAACAATACCTGTTGTTGCTTTTTCGTCATACCTTAGCTTTTTCCTGAACCCACTAGGGTTTCTGGTCTGCTTTTCTGTAAACTTGCGTGTTCAGTAGCAACTGACGCAGTCTCCATCGGTCATCCCATATTCCTTACTCACAACCATAAACTAAAGAAGACTCTGAAAGTTTAAGCATTAATAGAAGAAATCTTTGTTCAGCTGCTTAACCACAGCGACACCAGATAGTTCTCAGAAAAATGACGCTAGCATGAGCAACACAACATACTTTATGGGTGTAAAATTTTCCAGTTGTAGATCCTCTTCAACAGTGAAAAATTTTAACTGATACTGCTGATATAACTATTCCTTCTGGGTTTTTGTTGACAGCAATTTGAGTTATAAACTGCACCTTACTGCACCCCTGACCCTCACAGCTATATTGACAGTGTTTATGATATGGATGTAGTCTAGTTTCTGCTCCAAACTGGAATCTCTTTACTCTGTTCCAACCGTTAACCTGACACTAAAATTAGATGAAGCTCATTAGCCAGTTTCCATCAAGACGCCAAAAACAAAACAAGAGAAAACCATCAGATTATTAAGCCAATCTGCTATCAAAATGTGACAGGTATAATCCCAGTGTTATTGGAGACCTGAACTCCACTTTTATTTTACTTTTGATTTTCTTTACTGCATGTTTATCTTGACTCAGTGTAGATAAACAGATTCTTGTAGACTTAAAAAAAAAAATAAAAATAAAGAAAATAATTCTTTAAAATCTTGGTTGCTTTAATATGTATTTCAGAAAGAAACAGCATGTAATTTTAGCCAATTAGATTACCAGGGAAGAAATTAGGGAAAAAAATCCCAAACATCAAAAAAACCCCCAAAAAACCAAAACAAACAAACAAACAAACAAACAAACAACAGAAAAAAGCAAACAACAAACAACAACAACAAAACCAACCAACCAAAAAAAAAAAAGAAAAAAAGAAAAAAAGAAAAAAACCCCACAACAACCCACCACTCAGCAATTTAAGAACAAAAGTTATATGAACTGTCTGATATAAGAGTGTTGTGAGGTATTTTAAACAAAGACCTTGATTTAGGCTCCCAGATGGAATTTTTTTATCTGGCTTAAAGTTGTTGCAATTATAAACATTCTTGTCTGTTGGTTTCTGTGTGCACAATACACAATGTTTTGAACAGCTCTTTTAAAGTAGATTGATAGGTCAGGACATGTCTCCCTTGCTATTACATAAATGGGCCACATGGGCATTTCAAAAACCCTCTTACTGAAAGCCTGCATAGGGCCCATTTTACCACAGCTCAGTTTAGTGCACTACAGTTCGCAGAAGGAAGGACAACATACATTACAAATCCATACAATTTAAGTAAAATTTTTCTCTAGCAAGGCTTGCAATTAGGATATGACTAGGAAAGAATTGAACACAGGAATGCAATATTTTTAACAGCACAGTATGCCAGAAGCAAGAAAATGGTATCTTAATGTTCTAAGATAACTTAAAATGCATTATTTTCCAGTGTCAGGTGCTCTGCCTCTAAACTGCAAAAATTCAGAAAATTTCTTTTCTACTCCATGGACACAAGTACAAGCATCTTCTTTGTGTCAAATGTATTTAGACTACACCTTTGGAAAGACAAGGACCTTATCAGGTGCTGAACAATCTTTCAAATTGCAGAATATGAACACATTACAACAAATAGGGACAACGATTATATGCAACTGATTCATTATAACAAAGTTTGTTACATTTCTAAGAATGTGTAATCTTGACATCCTGTCCTTAAATTTCAATCTGCAAGAGTAATCTAAAATGTAATTATGAACTCTATCCATTTTGGATGGTTCCACAAATCCATCTTGTCCTAAAGAACTACATAATTATCATTAATCTGTAAATTATTAATAGTGGTATATAAACAGAAAAATGAAGAAACCTTGTGAAAACAGCAGCAGAAAAATCTGCTGCCAGGCCTTGTATGATAACTACTTGGCATGAGCTTAAGTCTGTGGCTGCTGCTGAAGTCAACTGAAAAAACCTAATTTCTAAAAATCCCATCCTGGAGCTCATGGGTTGTAAGGATTTATATTCAGATTTCTACAAGTTACTTCAAAAGTTTAAAAATATCCAAAGGTGGGTGTTATTTTGTTTTTATTTTTAAGGGAGGAAGGAAGTTAAAAATAATATGCCAGAAAACACAAAACCACTATTTCTTTCAAGCTGATGTCATGTAACTGAAGTACTGCTTAACTGTTTTGACAGCTAGGGACAAGGAATATTTGTGAAGAGCAGCTATGTAAAGACATGTATCCAGGGTCTCTTATAAAGTTACTGAATTTATAGAACCTTCACTCTTTAAATTCAGAGTCTAACAAACATATTACAGAAAAATACATTCTATCGAGAGTAAGTGAGAAAGATTGCAACGAGCATATACACTTCAGGCCCAAGAAATCACTTTTCTTTTAAGGCTTGTCAAATTTTGAGGACACAAAGCCATGAAGAAGGTCTGTTCTGTTTTTCTGGCCATTAAATCTCCACATTAGTTCCTTCAAAGGGAAATTATTTCTGATCATGACATAAGCTTTACTTGCCATCTATTGTGCAATATTGTGTGGACCATGAATTTGGATTTTAGATTCTGTAGATGTTAACGCATGTTATATCAATAAAGCCATAGCTAATTTTTTAGTTCTCACCATGACAAAATGCAACAAAAGCTGAAGTGAGCAGCACCTAAGTAAAAGCTACAGAATTTGGCAACTTTAGCCTTACTTTCTTTTCCCCTTGAAAAACCAAGGCACACAGGGTTTGTTTTGATTCTGTGCATGCCGTGCAAAGAAAGAAGGAAAGAAATGGCAAGAAAAGAAATAGAGTTTAAGGAAATAATTATTCTTATCCTTCCTTCCTGGGCCAACACTATGCAAAATTCTACATTACACTACACATCCAGAGGATCAGGTGAGGGTGAAGTTCCTGGGAGATTTCAGGATACTCAGGTAGTTAGCAGGTTTCTTATGAAATTCATTCCTTACCTGCTACAGTGATGAAACAGGAGTCTCAAAGGTCCTTGTTCAATACCACAGTAAGGTATAAGTGTGCTCTTCCCAAAGTACAGCCAAGATTTCCCATGCCTGTTGGGCAGAAGTATGAGCTTGAGACTGCATTTTATTGCTAAACAAAGTAAAAGTCTGGTATTGTTCTGTCACTGCCACTCTAATAATCTTCAGTGTTAAAATAAAATTGAGATCCTTCTTTCAAATGAGTATCAAGGAAGAGGTTTTCTGAACATGAAATAGCTAATCAAGAAGAAAACATGTTTAGTAATTTATAAAACTGTAAGCTTCACTCTAAGATGTATAATACCGGTGATTTATTAAGCAATGTAATTCTCATGATTGTAGTGCTATATTATTCTTACATTGTCAGGCAATCTGTAGAAATTTGTTCTCCTTCAGGCAATCCTTACCCTTGCCATACAACTGTTACAATGTATGTTTTTCTCATTATGATAAGCATTTTGATCTCTTAGAAAATGTTCAGTATCTTATCAACTGTAACATAAAACCTATACAGAGCAACATGATGACTGAAAAGATCATAACAATCACAATTATAGTTCTCAGACAACCCAAAAATACACAACAGGAAAATAAGTGGGCAGGAGACAAGACTTCTTTTGATTGTCAGTAGAGATTTAAATTCTTTTAAGCAGCAGATTATTTTCTCTTTCAGTCATGTCCCTTGGAGATCTGATTTTTGCTATTATCTTAAGCCAGATTCAAGTAAAATAGTTCCCCTGTGATAAGAAAGCAGCTTTTACTATGCAGAACTCTTCTTCCAGAGAGCACTAAGCATAACCCGCATCACTGAGACTATACCTAACCGAGCATAGTCATGAATTGATAAAGCCTGTATTTCAGTGTTAACATTACATTCTGCAGACAGTTATCAATTTGAAGCACAAAGTTTGGTGTGATTTATTGTTAGCTGTAGGTCAGCCTTTTCTATTAATACAATAGATGTGTATTCTCATATAGAGGAGGCTCAGAGTGTAGCCAAGATGTGGATGTGTGAGGTGCCTGGGAAGCAGCCCAGTACCTCCGTCATTTTTCCATTATTTCATTCATTCATTTTCTTTCTGACAAAAGAAAAAAGCATTATTCTCCATTGCAATGCATGAAAATTAGGTTGGCCCAGCATGAGCAGGAATCTCAGAATTAAATTAGTTTTCAGAAAAGCAAAACTTGTTGTAAGGTGACAGTCAGTTTCACGGTTGTGCAAAAAGAAAAAAGCTTTAACTAGGGGAAAGACAAGATTTCTCTGGGCTTGTCATCTAGCACAGTCTGGGTTTTTTAGATACATGGTTTGAATTTTCCTTTGGATAAATATTTCTTTCTTTCCTCTCTTCCAACTCCCTGAGTTTTCCCTTCCTTTTGGCATCTCTAATCATTTCACTATCAGTAATTATATCTAAACCCTGTAACTTCTCACAAACTTTTCTAAGCAAAGGTACTCAAGGAGGTCCTATAAGAACGTGAAAAGAAGCTTAACAAACATGGGCAAGAAGTAAGTGCTGACATGTAAAGAGGAAGCTGGTTAAAAAAGGGGAAGAATAAATAACCTTTCAAAAGAGGAAAGTGCAAGAGGTTTAACATTTTGTCTATAGTGTTTTACTCCTTAAGAGACAGTGCTGACACACACTAGCAAAGACAGAAAATTATCTAACCAGCATAAAAACAAGACAGAAAATCACTTTAATCAGAAGTTACAGTTTCAAGAGCAAACCCTCTAGCTTTATAAATTGCTGTTAGCAGGGGCACTACAGTGAATCACTTTTAGTAGTAGTTGCAAGGTCTCAGACTCTCTCGAAGGCAGTAATGAAAACAAACTGCAAATCCAACACATACCACAAAGTGGCCCTGGCTGAGAGGTTCAAACCTGAACTGTCACTTCTGAGGTGTTTGAAAAGGCCACTCTGGCTGGGCACCAGCATTCTGACTGTGTTTGGAAGATCATTTGCTTAAAGCATTTCTTTATGCTTTTGCCTCCTTGCTCATCACACCAGACTTGATCGCCAAATATAAGACACATTACTTTGGTTAATGCAGGAAACTGCTAGTGACAAATCCATTTTTCCTGTTATTCTACACTTATTTCAGCACAATATTCAGTATGATTATCTGAAAGCAAATTACTGCTATTTAATTCTGTTGTGGAAAAATAAAATTTGACTTATGAAAGTGCTTATTTGTAGTAGTCTGCTATACTTTTATATGTGATGATTTTCTTCTAGAAAGGCTAAGCCTGTCTCAGATTCACTATTTTTATATCAGTGAATTTGGACCATATGAGGAACATAGTTAATAATGGAGATCTTACACAATTAAGGACGAACAGATTAGTTTCAAGGGCAAACACCAAGCAAAAGAAGATATGTCAATATTTGCAGAATATTACCCAGGAATCTATTCCACAGTGAGACTGGAAAATGCTCAGTATTTAATGGCATTGTAACAGATTTGCTTTTTTTTCCCCCAAATCAGAATCAGTGTAATATCATTCAATAAATTGAATGCAAATATATTCTCCCATAAAGTGGAGGAGAAAGGCATAAAAATAATTTTTAGCAGGGCGTCAAAATGTTTTTGCATACAACGCTGCCTATATTTACTGTAAGGTCTTCCCTCAGTTCAGAATCTGGTCCTCATCACCAAAATCCTCCAACTGTGCATGATATTGGTGTTATCTTCACTCTCTAATTTCTAAAAACACCTGCAGTGACCCTCTACACACTCTGGCTTGGTGTGTTACAATCTGGTTTAAACACAAAAGAGTAGAAGAAAGTAATTCTCTGTGAATAAAGTAGATTCAAACCCAGAATAATTCAAAATATACCCAAAAGACATGTCTAAAACCAGATGAGATTAGAACTTGGTGCCAAAAAATTGATATATTTTATTTAATAGTAAAAGTGGCTAAGAAAGAGAAAGAGCAAAAGCGAGAAAGAGTAAAAGAGGGAAAGAAAATAGAAAAAGAAGTGTGCGTAGGGGGTGGGAGGACAGGGAGACAGTGACAGGGACATACACATATTACCATTCCAAGGGTCCCAACGACATCTCTTTTCTCCCCTCTTGGTGGTGAGGGTCCCCTGCAGCTGCACGTCTACTGCACCATGCCACCACACCAAAAACTATAAAATCCAGGGATCAACACACAATTTGGGCAGGGCAGAAAGCTCAGGTGTCTCCCTTGCAGGGTCCTAGTTGGACACTGTCCCTTGCAGTGCTCTCAGTCTGCTCCATCACACTGCAGTGCTCTGGGGCAGGGTCTGGGGACATTGTGGGGCCTTGGACAGGCCATGGCACCGCTGTGTCCTTGATGTGGGTGCAGATTCTCCGGGTTGTGGGTCTGCTCCATCACACTGCTGTGCTCGGGGCCTTGCACCACTGTGTCCTTGGTGTGGGTGCAGATTCTTCGGGCTGTGGGTCTGCTCCATCACACTGCTGTGCTCGGGACCTTGCACAGGCCATGGTACCGCTGTGTCCTTGGTATGGGTGCAGATTCTCAGGTAGAAGGACCCAGAGCTGAGCTCCTGGCACAGCGGAGCACAGGCGGTCAGCACCTCTCAGCAGGGCCTGCTCCCACTCCAGAGCCTCTCCCTTCACGTGGTGTGGGGGCCAGGCAGGCCTGGCAGCCGAGAGCCCGGGGCTGTGCTCTCCACTCCAAGGTGTTCAGCTCCTGCTGGGGCATTTATTCTTCTTCCCCAGCCCTGGGCTGTGACTTCATCTTATCTACAGCAGTGAGTAGGGTAGGGCCTCTGTCAGGGACCCATTCAGGGTGTGGTGGTCTTCTCTGCAGCCTTTGTTATACAGTTTTTGCTATAGTAGGCAAAGGTCTTTCACAAGGATGTTTAAGTCATAAACTGCAATATTTCAGTTTTCCGACATGGGGTTTGGTTGTTTTCTAATCTGTGATAGAAGTACTTCTAGTTACTACTATTAAAAGTCAACTTTTGCCAGCAGACATGACAACATCCATCCTAACAGGAAAAGACAATAAAATTTCAAGTAATGAATATCTGGCTGTAAACTAAAGAGTTCATATTGGCAACATTCCCAAATACCTCAGTGAAAAAAAGAATAAGGTTTTTTTAATGTTTAGAGAACGCTTTGGAGGCCTTAATAATGAGTGTTAGAGATGCACACATGGGTGAGCAGCCATGAAGGGTTTTAGTCTTTTCCAGTTATTCTGTCACATGGGTCTCTATTTGGCAGTTATAGTCGATTGACCCTGGCAAAAGCCTCTCCATCCCTCCCTTTTACAACTGGACTAGGGACAGAAAATACAACAAACACTTCATGACTGAGACAAAGAACCAGGAAAAATCACTCACCAAATATCATCAAGGTCAAAACACACTTGCACTGGGGATATTAACTGAATTTATTACTAAAAAATCAGAGCAGGATGATGAGAAATAAAATAAATCTTAATGACACTTTCCTCCCATACTTCCTTCCTGCTCAAGCTCTACTTCTTTCCCTGCAGCAGCTCAAGGAGATAGGAAATGAGAGTTATGGTAAGTTCATCACACATTGCTCCTGCCACTCAGGGAGAGAAGTCCTTCCCCTGCTCCAGCATGGGGTCCCTTTCACAGGATGCAGTTTTTCACAAACTTCTCCAACATGAGAAATGTTACAGGCTACAGGTCTCCATCATGTGGTCCCTTTCTCTATTGAAAAAGTAATTAAAATAAGAATAGGTAAACCAGCAGCTTTGGATTTTTATCTGGTATATGGAATTGTCAGCTTCCAGAATGTAAGGCAGGTATAAAAGTAATTTTATAGAATTAAATGTAATGTAAAAAGAGAAAAAAGCATGCCTCATGAAGCAAAGAAGAAACATTTTTATTCGGTGAACCAAGGAAACAAAGTGCAAGACATCTTAATCAGCCTACACATCTCCATTAGGGACACATCTATGCAGCAATTTACAGCCCAACAAAAACTTGTCGTGCCTATATTCCAGTCAGCTCAAAGCCGCAAGACATGTTATCAAATCCAAGCTGGAATATCAGCTCCACCACAGCACTTGCTATACTAACAAAGTTTCTAGCTGGTTTGGAGCACGGAAAAAAACAAGGTCATGCCCACCTGAGAATGATCAGGCTTAATGTAACCCATAATTGAGAAAAGGAACCTCATATTGGAGGACTGTTCTTGTCTCTTTGGTACAACACAGGCAATTAAAGCTGTGAAACAGCAGTGAACTGAACTTCTTGCTTAGATAAGGCAATAAAGGATCTGACAGTAATTTCTCAACTCTTTGTAACTAAAGACCTTGAAGATGGTGTTAATCAGTGTTCTTGCTAAAAACACTAGATTTGAGGATATATATGTGCTGTGATTGAAAAATAAGGGCAAAAGTGGCTTCAGAAATGCTTTAATTAACAGCAAAATTCGTATGAAATGCAAAAAATACACTCTAATGCTAGTAAAAAAGAGTGCTGCCACTGACACATACGCATGCAATACTTAGTATCCTCAAAATTAAAGTAATTTCATGATTACAAGCCGCATCATTTTGACTAAAATTTAGCTCCCAACCCGGAAGTGCGGTGTACACTCCGGAGCAGCTAATATATTAACAAATTTAGGAAATCCAAACCCAGAAATGAGAGCCTGCAAGCGCGGTGGCACTGCCTGCCCCTGACAAGCGCAGTGGCACTGCCCAGCCCTGATAAGTGCAGCAGCGCCGCTCGCCCCTGACAAATGCGGCAGCCCTGCTAGCCCTCCACAAGCACGGCAGTGCCCCTCGCCCCCCGCAAACGCAGCGGTGCTGCCCAGCCCTGACAAGCGTGGTGGCAGTAGCAGCCGGGCACGCTGCTCTCCCACTTACGGGCAGCTGTGACGAGCGGGGCTGGGGCCGCTCCCTGGTGGCCACCCCGAGCAGGGCCAGCTAGTAAACCCGGCCATCCTGCGATTCTGTTACTATTTGGCAACTTCGTTGCACGCAGGTCCTCACTGCAAATGACAGTGGCTTATAATTGGGTGCGGCTTGTGTATGGACAAAGAACAAAATGTTTGCCAACACCCAGAGATGTGGCTTATAGTCAGTGTGGCTTTAATCATGAAATTACTGTAATCAGACTTGTCCCCAGATCACCTGCTCACCTGTGCTGCCCAGCTGGCAGAAATGCAGTACTGCCAACCCTGTGCCAACCCTTCCCAATTCACGTAGAATACACAGGGAATATGCTGTAGACAGCATGCCTTTTGCACCATAACACTTGATCAATGGGCTTCAGCATGTTTCAGTCAGTGGGGGCTGACTATTAAGTAGGGTGTCAGGTGGCTCAAAGCCCTTCTGCTTCTACAACCCACTACTGTGTTTAAGGCACTTTGATGTGGGCAGCTGATTTTAGCTATGATTATTAAGCCACTGTGTGACACTCAGGAATTACCTCTGGACCAGGAAGGGTTAACTTGCAAAATAGTGCTTTGTGAATTAAACCTGGAATAAGTTCACCATACTTTCCTTCTCAGGGATTAGATCTTTATTAATTAGATCTTTACAAATTCTTACTGAAGACAGGCAAATGGATATACTGTAATAAATCAAACTTCAGCACTAAGAACAGTAAGAGAATATAACACACCTAGCAGATTTATATCCTGTTGGGTAATCCACCAGGATTTCCCTTGCTGAAAAGTCAGACCTAGTTTATGTCAGAAGCAGTCAATAATACAGAAAACTAAAACATGTAATTGAGTGAGTGCCAATTCTAAATTCATAAAGGGAGAAGGTAGCTTTTCTTTAGTAACCTCACCTCTCTCAGAAGGTGGTGCAATATTTTTGCAACAGGAGAGTAACAGAAATTAGACATTTTAGAGATATGTGTCATTTAGCTAAACAAGTGCTATCAAAATGAAACAAAAATAGTGGCAACAAATTTCTGAAAAAACTGACTTGCATGAGAAACAAGATGGGGTCCCCATCTGAGCCTTGAATAGAAACATTATTTTTACCTCCACAGGAAACCATTATCACTCTTTCACCAAAAGGAAGGTCATACCATCTTTCATAAAGATTTTCCTGCTTATAATTGCCGCCTGCAGTGTACAGACAAATGCAATCTTTTAAAATGCTAACTGTATTATACTTGCACCTGAGAGATCCAATGGTACAAATGTAATGTGGCCTAACCAGTTTGTCTTAGCAAGACCTTACAGTGCTGATTTGAAACAGCTGAACTAAATCAACAGTTACCTTGAGCCAAAGGCCTTTGGAGAGCAATTAGAGTCAAAGCTTGGGTTTTGAACCCAATATGCCCTATCAGTCTCAATGATTTGTGTTTGTTGTACTCAGCCTCATTTCCTGCGTGAAATATGAGGCTGTATAAAGAGGAAAAATTCCCAAGATTAAAAAATATTTGACCTCAGTGCAATTGTGAGCATGAAAGTACATGTCTAAATGACCATTTGGGTTTGTAGTACAAAGTTCTATTGATGTTGGCAGGCTGAGCTTCCCTGTCTCAAAGCCACATGAATGGTTTCAAGTTTCAGCCAAAAAATGTTTTCCACATGCTTTAGTGTGGGCCAATTTACACAGTAGATTTTGCAGAGACTGTGGCCAAGTGCTTCATAAAGTGCTGCCTTCTTTGGGATCAGGGAAACCACAACAGACACATAGCTAATGCAATCTAATTATCTGCTTGAATATTTTTCCAGATGTATCCAATGTCTAAAAATACTGCAATAGAAAAGGTATTACGTGGCTCCTTGGACTGAAACAGTGGCATAAAGAACCTGCTTGTCTACAGGGGAAGTTATAACAAAATAATTTTGTGACTACCTTTAAATCAGTCAGACAAAACTGAACTGCCAAAGGTAGGCTATTTCTTGCCTCATGTTTGGAATTAGCCTCCCAAAGAAAACCATGAATAAAAGGAAGTGGGTTTTTTTGTTAAAAATTGCATCTCTTTCTTACTAGGCAATTTCCGTCATGTGTAGATCACAATTTGATATTGGGTAGGCTCACCTAATACAAAACATCTTTTCACTGAAATGAGATGTAAGACAAAGATTCTAGGCAGTGTTATGTGAATAGTCGTGTCATGAGTTATTGCTTATTTTTATGACTTTACTACTAGACTTCACTACACGTGAATTATTAGATGAACAGGTAGGATCACTCAGTACTCCAGGTCCAGACAAACATAAAAACCAAAGTGACTTTTTTCCGTAACAAATCTTCCTAGATTTCCTGCTTACTGTCACTGGGGATTGTTTCCTTTCTTCCTGCTAATGTTCCTGAAAAATCAAAATTTGGCTTAGGTTATTCAAACAGGAACTAACCATTCAATAGATTTTTCTGTTGTTCTATATCTTGATCAAGTAATAAAAGCAAAAATACAGACGTATTTTTACATCCGTAAAATGAAGAGTTTCCATTATATTAGGAATAATGCACAGTTTGCATAACCTGCAATTCCAGAAACACAGACCTGTTTCAATGCTTTTACTTCTGTATTTTACAAAGTATTTACAATAAAAATTTTCATAATCCCTACAAGAATATTTTATTTTAGGATATAATCAAAAGATATGTTTAATTTTTTCTTTAATATCTATTTTTTTTCTTGATCTAGGACTTATTGGGAAAATAACAAAGATGAAGCAGTAACTTATATTTATTTTCTGAGTATTCTCAATCACAACCACAAAAAATCAAACCAAACTAAAAAGAACCCTCAAACAACAAACCCAACCAAACCAAAACACACACAAAAATACACAAAACCCCCAAATAGTAGGATCAGCAACCTTGATTTCCCCACAAATCACTAGAATGAATGAGCACTGGTGCCAACATAATAACCTTAGAGAGGCTTGAGCTGAATTTGTGGCTGCTGAACCTAAGCACAATATAAAAAGAATGCTGAAAACCACATGGGAGACCAAGAAGAATCTGCTTTGGTATTTTTGGCATTTCAGTGTTGTTATTGAATTATTTGAGCTGTTTCCATGCTCAAATAATGATGTTTGTCAGATTTCATTTGCAAAAGGCTGTGGTTATGTGTGTTCAGAAGAAGCATTTGCCGTTCTTATGACTTCACATATAAGGGTAGGGAGTGGAATAGAGAGATTAGTCCAGAAACAGATAGTTAGGAACCTTTCAAGTGGTTTAAATCACTGTTTGTGTGTTTAAAAGGAAAATAAACTTCATCACATTACCTCTCTTCTCTCACCATGTTGACATGTTACAGCTCAACATGCTTACAGTAGTTTCATGACCATAAGGCGCACCAGACTATAAGGTGCACCTCCCTGAGACGGCACATTTCACAACTTTGTAGATCATAAAAGGCGCACCGGACTATAAGGTGCACCCTTTTTTTTTTTTCTGTGAAGATCTGTGCCACACACAACGAAGTAATGAATTAATAAGGGAATCACGTGATCATGGAGTTTACTGGCAGGTGCTCAGTTTGCAAACATTTTTCACAGATTGGTGTAGCCTTTAAACGCAGCCCTAAGCATCCTCCCCGTGCGTGGGGCCTGGCACTCCCACTTACCCCCAGTGCCGGCTGATGAGGCAGGGCTCGGGGCAGTGGCGGTTCGGGGCGGCTCAGGGCTGTGGCCGTGGTGGGGGCTGGCGGCGCTTTCGGGGCCGGCAGTGCTGTTTATGGGGCCACAGTGGCGGCAGTGGCCAGCGCTGCTTATGGGGCCATGGCAGCGCTGCTTACGTGGCCGGCGGCGCTGTTTACGGGGCCGGCAGCGCTGTCTATGGGGCTGGCGGTGCTGTTTTCGGCACTTTCCCGCGGTGCTTTCTCGCCGCTTCTCGGCGCTTCCCCATGGCCACGCCGCTTCCCCCCAATTCTCCCCGGCTGGCGGCCGCACCAGTTCCCAGTTTCCCCTGCCTGGCAGCCGTGGCTCCCACAGTTCCCAACTTCCTCTGCACAGCCGCAGCTCCCGCGGGTCCTGGCTCAGCTCACAGATCGCACTTCTGGGTTCACAAATTTCCGAACTTTGCACATCAGATAAGGCACACCGGACTATAAGGTGCACTTGTGGGTTTGGGGAAAAATTTTAGTCAAAAGGGTGCACCTTATAGTCGTGAAATTACTGAACTTTTATTTTCATAAAGTAAATTCACTGTTTTTTCAAAGCCAGGAATTTGAGAAACACTAGAATATGGAATCTATACATTGTGCAAATATTTGCACAATGACATGTCATATAAAATTGAAGAAACTTTACTGGTCATGTATAAGCACATTTGAGTCCATCACACACATGCGAAGCAATTGTGTTATGAAGTTGTTAGTCATCATTCAAAACACAGTGTTTTGAACTGGTTATAAAGAGGTTGGGAAAATCCTTAGTTAGCAGTGCAGATGAACAGTAACTGATTAGGAAAAAAAGTAAAATTTGCAACTTCTGTTAATTAAAATTTTGTTTCGAGCATTCTGCTATGTACACACTTCCTTGACAGTGTATTTTTTTACCAAGTTGGACATACTGTAGACTCTATCACATTTTGGCGCTTTTTTTTTCACCCACTGAGACCAACCTACTAAGGCAAACAGACTGTTCTCCAAGACATACATGCCTCCAGACAAAGTTATATATGAGGCCTGAATCACACTGACTCATCTCTGTGCATGAAATAATGAGAAAGAATCTTCTGTTCCTTGTTTCTTTCTTTCTCATATAAAATAGTATGCTCACTTAATTGTGTTAACTTCTACATAAAAACTTTCTGAGGATCAGCTCCCCCTGATTTGTTTCTGTAGCAAGGAGAGATTGCAAGAGGCATTTAACTGATTTGCATTCCTGTTAGGGTAAAAAAAACCATAAAAACAAACAAAAAAACCACCCACAAAAACAAAAACAAAACAAACAAACAAAAAACCAAAAAACCCCAAACCAACCAACCAAACAAACAAACAAAACCCAAAAAAAAAAACCAAAAAAAAACCAGAAGCAATGTTGGTTTTGTGAAAAGACTTAGCTATAAACAAGACTTAACCCACAAGCAAGTATGTCCTGCAAGTATGTCCTCTAAATGATACTGATACAGTAAGGAGAGGGAGTGACTTCACTGTTCCCAAAACTGACAAATTTTTAAACAGTACAGCTTTGCTGAAGCAAATCATCAGTGAAATCAGTAAATTCTCTCTGTTCCATGAGAAAAGGATGGAAAGAGTAAAGGACAATTGGCAGGTCTGGTCAACAAGACCAAGTGGGAGATCAGTCTGCAGAAACAACTGGGTAGCATCTCTACAAAGTACACAGCACAAGTGAAACCTGTGAGTACTACTATAATGTAAACATGACAATATCATTGATATTAATATTGACCATGATTAAATATCAGGTGTAATTTAGCATCCTCTGTTTTCCTCTGATTTTTTTTCCTTTCTAGTTTGTTTTGTATTTTGTTTAGTCTGGGTTTTTTCAGTGAAGGAAATAATCTCTCAGCTTCTTGTTACCTTTCCCTCCTTTGGCCTTTCCTTACCAATGCCTTTCTTTCAGTTTCCTCTGCTTTGACACACATCCATAAGTTACACTCTTACTAAAGGCATATAGATTTCTATGCAACAGTAAGGAACAAAGAAGTAAAGGCATAGTAGCAAAGGGAGAGGCCATTTTCCACTTTTCCACTCTTATGTGGCATTACCAGACAAGGAAATATATTTTCCATGCAATGGATAAAAAATAACTATTTTAGGAATTGGTTTTTCTCACTAGCCAAATAACACCTGCATAATTCCAGATGCAAGCTCTTGGCTCCTGGCTAATTGCACATTCTAATGAAAGTGAAAAGCTCCTATCTAGCACAATACCAGGAAAAGTTAGTTCAGTCAGTACCGCTGGGTATCAGATACTGGTACTCCACTGAGTGTAACCTGTAAACAACAACACACTCAAATACTGGCTTGTTTTTTAACATGAAAGAAGCAAAAAAGTTGCTTTGGGAAGTCAAGAAAAACAGACAGTAATTTCAAAGTTGCACAACAGTTACATAGGAAAAACTCAGTGAGACTCTTAACTTTTCACTATTTTCCTGAAGCAGTAAATTTTTCATTTTATACCACTATTATTGTGGGTGTCACACAAAACTTCTTGCAAATAAATGGAGAAAACCTTAGAGTAAACAGGATATTAAATATTCCCATGATGATATTTTGTAGAATTTCCTTTCAGAGAACTGCCAGCCTCACAGTAGAGGAACATTTGACATGATTCACATCGTTCTGGAAAACCTGTCAAGGAGGAAATGAACACTTTAAAGCACGACAGAGAAAAGCAGAAAAATGTTCAGACTCTTCAAACCTATACTAAGGTAGCACTTGCTGACATAGCCACTCACTTTACATCTATGCAGACATACCTGCAACAAGTGCCGTGGAAAGTTGACCTCTGTCAGGCTAGGCTTTCCCCCTGCTCCCCCATGCAAAGAAAGCTAGTCAAATAAAGTAACATTTTATGATTTGTGTTGCAAGTAATTCCCAATAATAGTATATAATGATATTTTGAATTTGCTCACTCTGTAGAAAGTTACTTAGTTCACAGCATTTACTTATATTTTAGCAGAATATATCTGTCATTCAAGAGCAGGCATATGGGTAATCATTTAATCAAAACCACTGCTGTGATTGCTACTTGTAAAGAAAATTACAAAGCAGCAGCAGCTTCAAAGCCAGGATTACAAAGATTAAATAGGAGCCACTTTTTGTTAAGTGTTGGATAAGAATAAATTACAGTGTCCTTAAATTTGAAGGAAGGTAGAGTGGGAGAATTATTCATTTTGCCTCATGAGTGTTTCCTAATTTTAATTTCCTCTCTTCATAGTTATAGTAAATTACAAAATTGAAAATTCATTAAAAACTGCTTAGCAATAAAGAGACAGAAATTCTAATGGTCATACAAGAAGACATTTTTCACAAGATCTATGACTTGGAGATATTTTATTTAATGTTGTTTTTTTTTTTTTTTTAATTATACTCTCCCCATAATTCTTACAGTCATCAAATGGACATGGACTGAAGTCTGAAAAAGTAAAAGTTTATGTACTTAACTCTTAAAAGATGCAGCACTATACTTAGTATATGGATTCATACTGGCAGCTGCAGATGGAGATATTGGAGTGTAGGAGACTTGTCAGACTAGAGTTCTGATTTTTAAACATGCTCATACAGAAATAAAGAAAATCTGAAAAATCTGAAAGGAACTGCAGGAAATTAATTTACTTTCAAAAAACTAAGAATATTCATTGTATAACAGAACATGTAAGCAAAATTACTACATCTATTTATCAAAATAACTGACTTCAAAGTGATAAAGACACTTTTATCTATGTTATCTCTTGACATCAAATGTATTGCCTAATTACTATATAGTCATGTCACACAGACACCTCCCAAATACAGTGCCCAAATGTTAGGAATGAAAAGACAGAGAAGGGATTAGACACTGAAGCAGCAGAAATGCTTCATTTCTGAAAGGTAGAAGCACATGGATAAAAGACGATGATGCTGCGGCACTACAAGTACATTCTATCAGCCAACTGCTTTTCATTTACATTCCTTCTCCCAAAAGTCTGCTGTATGTGGCTACATGTAGCTTCTATTATAGAGCTGGGGGAAACAGCTGTGATAGCAGTATATGTCTCATTAATCTTAGCCTTTTATGTTAAAATCAACACAGGCCTGCAGCAGAACATCTAGGCTGAGTTTAAATATAAATTCAAATTATATTTTTGTCATTCTTTCCTTGTGAAACACCTCATTCTTATCATATTATGGAAACTGTTTTAAAGAGACAGGAGGATGAGGATGAGGAAGAGAAAGAGGAAGAGGCTATCAAGAAGCAGTTCTAAATGCATAAAGAGAAGATTTTTAAGACTTACTTTACACAAGAGACACACAGGTGTACTTTGTTACAAAATTTACCATAACGTGGACAAGCGTTAGAAGCCTATGGCAGTTTTAGGAACTAGGAGAGAGTGAATTTGCAACAATACTTTCATGCCCCAAAAACTATTTCCATGCCTGAACTTCTAATTGATAGCTTATTTCTCAAAATATTGAGAAAAAAANTGTAGTTTAATTCTCCTTATTCTATCAGCTTAAGGCCAATTCCTTAAGGGTGGCCTAGAATAATCTTGAACCTTATTTCCCATAGAAACTATACAGTCAGACTGCTCTATGTGTTTCAGTGAATCCTAATTTCTTTACAGTTCACCCCATATATCCAATTCTCAAAAACTAATTTCTCATCTAAATGGAATGTGACTTGCATCACAACAATGAAATATTCATTCATCATACTTTACTTCAACACCTGCTACTTTCAGACTAAGGTTCTTGCTTTAAATTCATGATTAAATTTTCTTGTAACACACAAATTCAAGTATGACTAGCTCAGGATTACTCTAAAGTAAGAAACCAGTGAATTTGCCTTTATCCTGAAACCTCATAAGGAGGCTTCAAAATCAAAACAATGGCTGAGTTGATTTGATGCTTGTCATCAATATTTTTTCAGAGGATCAAACCAATTTTGAGTGTGGTAAATAATACTGGCCTCTAATACTCCGTAATATTTTTTATTTTTCTCCAACACATTAAAGAGTTTACATGTAAAGCAATATAAAATAGGACTGTATGTATGTCCATTTGTATTCTTATTTTTTAAGAGACAAGCGGGGAAAAGAGCTGCTTTACAATAAGTCACTGGTGACAGGTTTTGGTTCTTTACTATGACTGTTTCCAGCACACAGAAAATCGAGTTGAAAATAATTTACATCTAAAACGCTAATTTTGAAATGATTATGAATTTACAGCTATAAAATCTACTCAAATGTCTCTAATACTCAGGGTATAAGCAATTTCTGCTTTATTGTTCTCTTATCCCTTCATAAAGCATGAATTTAAATGATGCTGTATTGACATGGTGACCAGGTTGCAACACACTTATCAATATTAAGCAACCAATCAAGCACATCAGCAGGTGTTCTTTCTATATACATTACTCAGTTTGTGTAATTAACATAATTTTTGTAATATGTTAAGTATACAAAGATATGCCAGGGTATTATTTACATATCAACTTGATTAACCTTTAATAACCATGGTGTTCTGCATTTTATTTCTTTATAATAGCATTTCTGGGCTAGATGGCAAGAAAAAACTTAAAGCTTCAGTCACATGAAATATTAGTCCTACCTGTAAATATATGGAATTAAGTCCACTAGCAAAAGTGCTTGCAGAGCTGTAAGCAGATTTCCTTTCTCTCTGCACCATTACAGCAGCAAACACCTCAACCCAGTGCTGAACATTAACAGCCTCTCAGTGTCCAGCATCCCTCAATGGATGATCCAGGGATACACCCTATAACCTGCCATACTTCTTCAATCAAATGGGCTCCTGCTATTACTTGAGCCACCAAAGGTCTTGACACAGTTCAAGAAGTCACTCTTCCTGCTCCTAACAGCAACAGTTGTGCCCTGGGCCAAGGCCATTGCTGGAAAGAGGTGCCACCACAGATTTACTCTCAGTACAGACTAAAAAAACATTCCTGTTACATCAGTGAGGGTGTAAAAAGTTACTTCACATCCCACAGATCCTCTCCACTGCAACAAATCCCTAAGAGATTAGCTTCTCTAATATTTGTCTTGTATGGACACTATTGCTTCTAGAGGGCCAAAGATTCATAAAGTGCTATTGCATACAGCTTCGGTAACATGATGTGTGCATTTTCCACAGGTTCTGTGTACAGTAATTTCAAGATTATAAGCCACACCTGATTATAAACCACATTCCGGGTGTCGGCAACTTTTCCCTCTTGGTCCATATATAAGCCACACCTGATTATAAGCCGCACATTACAATACAGAATATGATAAAAGGTATTTATTCTATCACCATCTGTTGAGGGTGGGGGCAGTGATCCTTATCTCCACAGCAGATATTCTGCTAATGGGCCAT
>PYHW01009258.1:296877-309570 GCA_013186435.1 Turdus rufiventris | reverse complement strand
CATTCTTTGTCCATATATAAACCGCACCTGATTATAAGCTGCACTTTGGGTTCAGACCAAAATTTTAGTCAAAATGGTGCGGCTTGTATTCGTGAAGTTACTTTACAAATTTTTAGTCATCTTGACTTTACATTCTGCTTAGTTTAAGATTAACTATCCCTTTTGACATAAGTCTATCAAGACTTGTGCATGAGGAAAAGGATGAAGAGTGCTTCTTCAGCTGTAGAAGGGTCATATACCATAAAGCAACATTTCTATTTGTCCAAATGCTGTTGTTTCCTGGACTTGGCCTTTAAGGTGAAGTAAGGTTGAGGCTGCTAGAATTAAGGAAACAATATACAGTAATTTCACAACTATAAGGCGCACCGGACTATAGGGCGCACTTTTTTTTTGCAGCGAGGATCCGCCCCCAGCTCCCCCATGCGGTTGATGGCCAAAGCCCCGCCTCAACCCAGCAGCCATGGGTCCCCCGCAGCATGCCCGCCACCCATCCGCACTGCCTCCCCGGGGCCGGGCTGTGCCAACTGCCCCTCTGTGCTGCCACCCTGGGGCTGGGGCATGCCTGCCGCTGCTCCGCCCCACCTCCACAGGGCCAGGGCATGCCTGCCAGGGTGCCGCAGGGCCCTGGGCCTGCCTGTACCCAGAAAGAGGGGCGCTTCAGGCTCCCAGGCCCCCCTGCACCCAGCAGCACGGCCTCATGGCCCCGCCTCCACCCGGCAACCCCGCGGCCCCACCTCCACCTGGCAGCCGTGGCCCTGCCGGCTCCCCCCGCAACTCACGGCTCACACTTCCGGGTTGGCAAATTTCCGAACTTTGTCCATTATATAGGGCACACCGGACTATAAGGCGCGCTTCTGGGTTCAGGCCAAAATTTTAGTCAAAAGGGTGTGGCTTATAGTCGTGAATTACTGTAAATATGTTCAAAGACTGTCATTGCCCCAACACAAAGATTATAGCATTAGAACAAAGATAGCAACAATACCTTACATTAAGAGGGAGACAACAGGCTGAAAACCCATGAATGGGTTTTCATGCATGTAGCAAAGGAAGGGTGTCCCTCTCCAAATTATCTCTTTCTGCTCTGTGCTTTCGTACAGGATACTGTGGGAATTAATCAAGTATTTTCTGGAGAATGATGCCAGCCCTTCACTCACATTTCTAATACAGTTGCTCCCAGAGACACAGCGAAAGTATTACTAAGATTTGGGAAAGATTAGAGTACCACTGAGGATTTAGCCATCCTTCTACTCACAAGCTTTCTCTTTGTAGTGTCCTTCAGCCTTCATCAAGAAAGGAAGACATACAGCCCAAATGCCTACTGACCATCAAGTATTGCCACTGCGTAAAGTTCTTGTTACAGCAGTTACATTTGGTGAAAAGGTCTCAATCAGCTACCATATATAAATTCTATTTAAATTCTACAGGTCTACTTAAGAACAACTTGAAATTCAACAAGGAATGCAGGGTCCTGCACTGGGGAGGAATAACCCCAGGCACCAGGACAGGCTGAAGCTGATCTGCTGGAAAGCAGCTTTGTGGAGAAGTACCTGGGGGACAACAAGCTGTCCATGAGCCAGCAGTGTGCCCTGGTGGCCAAGGACAGTGGTGTTTTGGAGTGCATTGGGAAGACCATTGCCAGCAGGGTGAGGGAGGTGATCCTGACCCTCTGTTCAGCCCAGCTGAGGTGTAACCAGAGTGTTGTGTCCAGTTATAGGCTCCTCAGGACAAGAGAAACAAGGAGCTCTTGAAGTGAGTGCAGCAAAGGGTTACAAAGATGATTAAAGAACAGAAGCATTTGTCTTATGAGTAAAGGCTGAGGAGGATGAGATGAAATGTGAATTTTAAAATCTTAGTGTTCATCTCCTTAATTTTTAAAAGAATTTTGAGCCTTTTCTTTCCTAATTTTAAGAAATATGAAATAAAAAATACAACATATGAGATTTTAATGGATAAAGTGCTTAGTTTCAAAACATGTTATTTAACATGTTGACAACACAAAAAAAAAATCAGAATTTCAAAGAAACTCTACACAACTAAGCCTCTCCTCCACTTATGGGTCAAACTTCACCAAATGAACAACCTATGTACCCTGATTAGATTATTTCAACATACTGTTCCTTAATCATTACACAATTCCGCATTTTTTACAAAATCTACTAGAAATATAATATGGAATTATCTTAGAAACAAGATTCAGTTTAATTTGCTCTAAACTTCTCCATTCCCATTCTCTTATTTTCAAGAGACTCACCTTTCAGAACATTTAAGATTTAAAGAGCCACATTCACCACAGAAATTAAGCTATTTCCTTTTGCTGTGTGACAAAACTAGACACATATCAGCCAATATAATATAAATGAAAATGCACAGATTTTGCTTAGATATCACAGTTCTACATTATCACAGAATAACATACACTTAGCTCATTATTCAACTTGCATCATAGAATGGCTTGGCTTAGAAGAAACCTTAATGATTATGGAGTTCCAACCTCCTGCCATGGGTAAGGACACATTTCACTACAGCAAGGTGCTCAGAGCCCTATTCACCTTGAACACTTCTAGGCATGTGGGATCCACAACTTCTCTGGGCAGCCTGTTCCAGTGCCTCACCACCCTCATAGCAAAGAATTTCCTAATATCCAAAATCCAATCTAAAGCTCCTCTCTTTCAGTTTGAATCCATCCCCCCTTGTCCTGTCACTAGATGCTCTTATAAACCATCTCTCTCCATCATTCTTGTAGGCTCCCTTCAGGTACTGGAAGGTTGTAATTATGTCACTCCAAAGTCTCCTCTTCTCCAGACTGAACAACCCCAATTCTCTCAGCCTTACTGTGTAGAACAGTCACCATCTAATCATTTTTGTGACCCTCCTCTGGACTTGCCCCAAGAGGTTTCCTGTGCTGGAGACCCCAGAACTGGATGCAGCACTCCAGGTGAGGTCACACTAACACAGAGCAGAGCGTCAGGATCCCTTCCCTTGATTTTCTGGCCATGCTGCTTTTCATGAACAATCTTTCTGCAGTTGTGTCTTTAATAAATGGTTGCTTCCTGGATTATTAATTTATTGGTGTCCACACGTAATCCAAACAGCTAAATTAAGGAAATTGGATATTCTAAGACTCTGAATCCTAGTTTTGTCACTAATCTTCTCAGATAGGCCTGTCAATCTTTTTAAGGTTAGACTTAGAATAGGCCATGCTTTGGTTATAAGGTCAAGGCAGAAGACATCCTTCTTTTGTTTCTCATATACTAGAAAATGCAAGAGGATCCTGTTGCCTGTTAATTTAATATTCCGGGGACTGTCTTCTAGGAGGGATTGGTTGTTCACAGCCTGCTCAGTATGGGTCATGATGTTAGTTTGAAATTCTCATAAGGCTAAACAAAGACACCAGTCCACATGTCTGGGATTCCTTATGATTTACTGCACAGTCATCTTACTCCTGAAAACTAGTCCACTATTTAGTCTCAAAAGTGTTGGCTAAAAAGCCCTTAAATTCTACAACACACTTCAACAATCCTTCAGTCCTCACAACAAACCTCATTAAGGAGTAAGGGGTAGAATATGGTAGCCACACATTGCCAAAACAAAGCCAGAGAGGAGAGAAATAAGGAAGGAAGAGAAGGAGAAAAAAAAAATTACCAACTTAGATTCCACATTGGACTTGCCACATGGATGGTTTGGATCAAAGAAAGAAAGACAACGAGAAAGAGAGGACAAAGACAGTCCTTTTGCACCATTCTGTTCGCACACACACAGCCAACATTTTGAGCCCTTGGCAGCGGGTTGGGGGAAGTTGATGCTGGGACATTGAGCGGGAATCTCTAGATGGAACTGGAAATTGGCTCAGAACACAGCACAGCCCCACCTGCGGAGGGTTTCGGTGAGGGAAGAATGCAATCAATCAATATGATTGGTAAAGTATTGTTCAACTTTATTGTTCCTGTCATTTATTATTATACCCTTGCTAAAAGCGTACAGCATATTTGTCATCATTTCATTAGCTCATCATGTAATTCAGCAGGCACATGATTGGCTAAAGCAAAGCAAGCAAGAGGGGGTTCATGATTTGACATGTTTGGGACACATTCCCTCAACCACAATGATTAGGACACATTCTCTCAACCACAAATTCCTCCTCTACATCCTGTGTCTAGCTTGCAGCTGTCTCAAGGGGCAAACTGACCTTGCAGCGTATGTTATACTCAGCATTTATCCTCGGCCATAAGACATTCCAATGACTCATGACCCTGTTCTATCAACCATTCCGCAACAATTCGCCCTCTTTTGTTTTGTGCACTAAATGCAAATGCGCGACTAGTCACTGTTCCAGCTATTTGATGCATTGCACATTGAAGACAGCGTATAATGCAGGGCACAAAAAGCATAATCACCAAAATGACAACCACAATCATGATCAGGTGTTGTAACAGGGATGTTAGCCACAGTCCCAACCCAAGAGACTGTAACCAGTCTGTCAGGTCTAAGCCTGTGTTTTGTTGATTAGTGAGCTGTTGTAATTTAGCTAGTTGGGCATGAATTGATACCGAGTGGTCAGAGAGATTAATGCAACACATTCCCTCAAACTCCTCACAACCGTGTCCCTGGGCTAACAGCAGAAACTCTATGGCTGCTCGATTTTTTAGCGTAGCATGGTGTATTGAATCAACATCCAACAAAAGTTCCGAGATAGCAGTTGAAGTTGCATTTGTTTGCTTTGCAAGCCAGTAACCTAGTTTGTTAAGCAGTGCCAAAGCTCCTGCACTTGCCACTCCTGGGGTGAGGGCAGATGCAGCAATTATTTGCTCTGGAGACCAAAACTTGGCATTATCATCACATTTGCTGTTAAAGGCATGCGTCATTCTCTTAGCCCGATGGTGCTGTCTGTGAACTTGCAAAATCATAGAGGTGTTAGGAATGAACAGTGAAAGGTGACCTAACGTGCAAGGGCCACCCACCAGCTGTGATGGAATGCCCGCCCATGCTCCATCTCTGCAGATAAGAAACACCCCTGGGGGAAGCTGGACAGGAGTATTGGAGGAGCGGGAAATATTGCTGCTGGTATAATTACACCAAAAAGAGGAACTCCTATATATAGGAAGAGAGGAGTTCATGTTCACTGTGTGATCGGATTGCGGGTTAACCCTTTGCTAGCTCGACCAGTTAAAGTATACACACCAATCTGCTGCTACTGACCCTAGCAACTCCAATTCCTGTGGTTCCAGGGAGGCCCCTTGGAAATGTGGGACCACTTGGTCCCATTGATCAGCATATGACTTCGAATCATGAGACTGGCAGCTGAGCGCCCCTGTCGGACAGGGCAGCACTTCCAAGGGTAACCCCACCAAACAGGTGGAGAAGGGATTACCAGGAGAAGACAGGGACAAGCATATTGTCTCCTGACCTGTTTTGTTAGTTAGAGTGACCCAAATGTTTTCCTTTCACATTGGAAATACACCAAGGCCTCTCCCCCACACCTACCCCCACAGCACAAACTGTATTAATGAGGCCAAGAGCAAGGATCTCCTCTGGATGCAACGCAATAGTGAAAAAACAGTCCTTAAGATCAACAATCAAAATAAATCACCCCTGAGGAATCATGGCCGGGTTAGGCAATCCTGGCTGCAATGACCCCATTGGTTGCATCTGGCTGTTCACGGCATGAAGGTCATGAAGCAGTCGGTATTTGCCCGACTTCTTCTTTATGACAAAAATGGGAGTATTCCATGGGCTCATGGAAGGCCGTACATGTCCTTGCTGTAATTATTCCTGGACCAAGGCGTGTGCTTGGCAAAGGCTTTCCTTTTTTAGTGGCCACTGCTCAATCCATACAGGTGTGTCTGTTAACCATGTTAATTGGATTGGAAAAGCCCCAGTAGTGGCCGCAATCAAAAAAGGCCACTACCCATGGTCAATTGGAGGCCCATTTGAGACAGCACATTTCTCCCAATTAGGGCTTGCACCCCTGTGGGGAGGTCCATTACCATTACCAGTGTGGATGCAGACTTGCCTGCAATGGTAACGTGCACCAGTTCAACACTCCTTTGCACTGGTCTTACACCTCCCACGCCTTTCACGGACTCCGCTCATCCCTGAAGAGGACACTGCGGTGGCCAGTGGTACCTGGAGATGATGGTCATGTCCGCACCAGTGTCCAGAAGTATCCGGAGACGGATGCTATCCTGTCCTTGCTGAAGAAGAGCCATCACTAGAATGTGCTGCTCCATGGAGAGGGTAAGCAAGACCAGTCCACCAGTTGAGACAAATCCTCCCATCCTTTGTAGCGGTCCGCTAGCCTCCTGCACCAGCTGTGGCACTGGAACCAGTTGAGCTATACGACTTCCTGCAGGAATGCTTAGTGGGGGGAAATGTGCAAAAGCAACAATCATAATCTCCTCATGGGAGTCAGCATCTATCACTCCCAGCACTACTATCAGTCCTTTCAAGGCTGCTGAAGAGCGTCCTAATACCAGAGCCCTATATGATTGTCCATTCAGTCCAAGAGGCTCCTGAACTTCAATAGGGATTTTAATGGGTTTATTGTCCTTGAGCACAACATCTACTGCGGCTGCCAGGTCCAAGCCGAGGCTTCCTCTTGTGGCAGGGCGTAAGCTGCTGGCAGGGAAGAGGAGGAAACTGGACACGCCAGGGCTGCTGTTGGTGTCATTGCACCGTGGCCCCTCGCACTCCGATGTCCATTTCCCGACTTCTTTCGGCAAGCATCTGTAGAGTGGTTATCTGTCTGGCACTTCTGGCACCACACTTCTCCTGCTCAGCACTCCTTCCGCGTATGTCCAGGTTTGCCGCACCGGAAGCACTTCAGCTGCACTTTTGGCTTGGTATCCCCTTGCATGTACATGGGAACACCAGCTCTTTCAATTGCAGTGGAAACACGTTTGACAAATGCAGAAAAAGACTCCTGATTCCCTTGCTTTACACTCATATATGACGGTGCACCACAGTCAGTTCTAACCATCCTGTACGCGAGCCTTGCTACCCGCATGGTTACTTTTATTAGATCAGGTCCTAGCATTGCCTGAGCCTCTGGTGTTGCAAAATTTCCGGTTCCCTTAAGTTGGTCTAGCATAACACCGTGCAGGGGATCACCCTGCCCTCTCTGCACATTTACTGCCTCTTGGCACAGTGCCTGTCAGTGAGCCTGCCAAACTTGTGATTGAGACATAATCATCTTAAAGAGATTTTTTATGTCTTCCTGGAGCAATAATCCAGCACCCCAAATATAATTCAGCACTTGTTTGGTAGGTTCATCATGCAGACCGGATTTGTTGACTGTGTTTCGCAACTGCATTAATAGCTTCCAATCTAATGGTGATATTGATGCATCTACCCCACCTGCAGCGCTAGGCATATACACTACAGGGAACGCCTGCTTGTCCTCCTGTATCTCTTGTAATGTCACTATGGCACTTGAATCTCTGTACTCCATGGCATCCCTCATGAGGCCCTGCCAGTCTACTCTACCCTTAATCCTACCTTGGTTACCCCGGACACTATTATCATCCTCATGATACCGGGCTGCCTCATCCTCTAAAGTAGCCTCTCAGAGGGAGACAGTCCCTCATCCGGGCATGGTGGAGCAGACAGCGAAGCTCCCACCAGGGCCCTAGCTGGTAACGTTACCTGGTTTGTGGTGATCATCTGTGGCAGGTTATTTCCTCCTATAACAATCTTTCTATCTTCAGCTGGAGCCGGCTTCCCTTCCAGATGTAGGGCTGCCGCTGCAGCAACGCACCTTTCCGCCTTGAACTTCTCCAAGAAGTTAATAATAGCGCACCACGGGCGGGAAAGTTTTTTCACCACCTTATCATCATCGATAACAGCCTGCCACAGGCAATCTCCCACTTTTCTCCGCTCTTCAAACTGATAAACACTCTCTGGGTCCCCAAAAAAACCCTCTTTCAGCGTACTCTAGGAGGCCAGGAAGCTCCTTCTTAAGATCCACCCCCTGCACTCCCCACTTTTCTAAAAAGCATTTAAATAAATCACAGGCCACCTGTCTCTCCATTGCCGTCCCCTTATTAACTATCCCAAGGGGAGCAGTCGTAATAAGCCATGCCTATTGCCAATGTGCACACGTGCAGCCTTTGTGAGGTGGCACTATGCCAGCCGGCGAGCTTCCTTCTGTAAGGGCAGCCCAGGCACAGAGCAGAGCGTACGCCAGCGTATGGAGCCCTTCTGCCTTCTGAGCACTGCTTCTCAGAGCTTCACTGTCGCTTACCTCCAGGTGGATGTCACCTTAGTTGCCCCTAGATGACCATCACATTGGTGAGGGAAGAATGCAATCAATCAATATGATTGGTAAAGCATTGTTCAATTTTATTGTTACAGTCATTCATTATTATACCCTTGCTAAAAGCGTACAGCATATTTGCCATCATTTCATTGGCTCATCGTGTATTCAGCAGGCACATGATTGGCTAAAGCAAAGCTCCTTTAGGGTACAGTACATTTCAAAACACAATTAAACTAAACTTTTCAAGTGGAAATGTGAAATGTATTTGTATTCTATTAAAGCCTTCGGCCTTATCAGCCACAGTGCACTATATAACAAGGTCATTAGCAACAAGCCACATAAAATGGAGAACATACATCAGCAGTAGAAAAACAAACACTAGTCCAAAACATCACAATAACTTCCTGTACCTGTTCTTGTTTGCTTGCTGAGCTCTCAAGCATTTTGAGTCTCTGAAATACATAAAAGCATAACAGCTTGAGTCAATATTTGCTGATCAAAGTGAATGATTTTATTTAGCATGATGACTGGACCCCTTGAGCAAATACATCTTGTAGGGAGCATAACAACTGCAGGCCAGCCTGCAAACCTACCAGAAGTGTCCAACCACTCTAAATGTACATTGTGTCTAGGGAAAGCTTAGCAGCTGCTCCAAGCTTCTCCTCACAAATAAAAGATAAGATTATTCATTTGTTTTTTCCATCAAAATCTATTAACAAACCAGAATGATTTTATAATAAAGTTGTGCTTTCCTTTTCTTGCTTTGAGATGGTTTATCCCAGTTTGAATTTCAAGGAATGTGTAATTTCTGATTCCTGTTCATATGTAATCCTTCAAAGAGTTTAGGTATCCTTTTTAATACTTAAAAAATGTTTATTTAAACAAGTTCATTTGGGATGTGGGCTGAGAGATACATAAAAAAATATTGATTTCATACCAATTACTACAGGAAGCAAATTGTGTTGAATAGGGAATTGCATCTGAAAAGCAATACAAGGAAGTGTCCCATTTGCCCATGGAAGTGCCAAATGAAGTAATATCTTAATCCAATTTTCCTTTTTCTTCAATAAGAACAAACTATAATTATGATATGTACCAGCTGATGATTAGTCCTTCTTTTTGTTCTGTGCTGCCATCATGTAGTGTTATTAAAAAAAACAGGCATTTTCTCTTTCAAGAAAATTCAGCTTCCTCTCCATTCTTTCAGACAAATATTTCAGTCAAAAAACCTTCACCATATGGAAGTGCTGATAATACAAAAAGACTTCTTAGTCTGGAGAAAAATATTTTTTCTCTTCCATCAACCTGTTTCACAGTTATGCAGCTTCTCAAATGCAACAGAATGTAGAAAGATAACCTGTTGTGAGTATGGGAGCAAAGTTCAGCTGTCACAAAAACAACTGTGTTGGGACTACTAAATTAATGTTTCATTTCCACTTGCCTGTAGGAAGACAAGGTATCTATCCAATCCATTAATCTGTCTTTGTGTATAGAGACTGAAGGCCAGAATAGGAGCATTCCCTGCACAGCTGCCTTGAAAGTTCAAATGATCTTTTTCAAGACAAGAGTTGATATTTAAAAAAAAAAAAAAATTAGGAAGTATTCAGTATTATATGCCTATATATGAGGCAAAAAGAAACCTAAAACTGAGCAAGGACAAAGCTAAGACCAAGTGGTTATCTTAAGGGTAATATGGTATTAGTAGATTTATAACAAAAATTTGAAGTTTTCCAAAGTGATGACCTTTATTGTACCTAAGATGTAATGCAGGAAAAAACGGAGTCTAAAATTTGCATGATATTATCAGCATATTTCAAGTATTATCTGGGTACAAAACTCTAGGGTTTCAACTGTTCCATTCAAACAGAATTCCTATGAAGACAGAGAGAGGCCCACAAACTTTGTAGTCAACTTTGTAGGCGTGCTATGCAGGCCGCAGCTTGCCACAATTCAAAAGTCACCCTCAATTTCTTCATCCATACAAGTGTATTTTCATTCTTTGAGTTTTTTTAGCTACTTCACAAAGTGTCTATCAAATTAAAATAATATTTCTGAAGTGAAATAAATTAGGAATGATGAATTATTATTTTATAATTGCTAGACCAAATACAAATCAGTTAAATTTGAGTAATTAATGGAAAGCACTACCTAAGGATGCCTAAGCTATTTCTACAAGTCTGTGTATTTAAATCAAGAGGATCAAGTGTGTCATTATTTACATCCTAAAGAGTAGACAAGATATGGATATTTCTGCAAAAATAGCCAAAAGTTTTTCATTATATTCAGTATAAAATCCTTTATGTTTTTAAACATTTATATTATAATGTGCATAATCTCCTTTGATTTGGTAGAATATGGTGCTAATTAAGCCATATTCATGGGTTCCTTCCCTGTATGAGACATTCACTTAAAGAGTTGGATGCAGTGATCCTTGTAGATCTCTTCCAATTCTGAATATTCTGTGGTTCTGTAAAAAGTGGCCGAAATTTTGCACAATACCCTAGCCCTCCCAGTAGGAGAAGTGAGAGGACTGACAGCAAAAGTGCAGCAACAAGCTCAAAGAAAAAGCTATATCATTTATTTACAAATAGCTTCATTTCCTCAAACAGAAAGAGTCAAGTCCTTCTGCTTAGCAGCTGACCACTCCTATTTATTAAGAGCCAGACTAGCAAATAACAAATAAAACAAAAATTGATAGGATCTGTTTATGCATAGAGATACACCAAACATCCAATTACTTAGAGCTTTTAATTTTTGAAATTTTCCAAAACAATATATAACTCTATGTAAGTTTTCTTAACCACAAGTACCTAAAACACAAAGGTACAACTATTCTTAAAAATTGTGACATGACTATACTTTCACAGGTATCACTATACTATGATGGTATTTAAAGATGTTATATACATTGCAATAATAAACCTGAAAATCACAGTATTGAAGCATTCTTGATTGATGGAAATAAGCTATTTATTTTTCTTTGAAAACTTCTGATTGTAGTGAAATTTTCATTTGACAGATACACTTCCCATTTTTCTTGACATTTTAAAATGATTAATGTATATCCTTTATATCCTCACATCTTCTCCATGTCTTGTTAATGAAAACAGTGAAGAGCAGAGGGCTGAGCATACGGACCTGTGGAACTCTATCACTGACAGGTTTCCAGTCTGATGTCACGCCATTCACTGCAACCCTTTTTTTGCCTGAGCCATGAATGACAGAATTCACAAAATGACTAGGTTGGAAGAGACCTTCAAGATCATCAAGTCCAACTCAGCCCAACATCTCAAATAAACCATGGTGTGTCAGTCTGTTTTTAAACACATCCAGGGATGGTGACTCCACCACCTCCCCAGGCAGACCAATTCCAGTACCTTATCACTCTTTCAGCAAAAACCTCTTTCCTAATGTCCAAGCTGTATTTCCCTTGGCGCAGCTTGAGAATGTGTCCTCTGGTTCTGTCAGTGCTGCCTGGTGAAAGAGACTACCCCCCACCTGACTACAAACACCTTTCAGGGAGCTGTAGAGAGTGATTAAGGCCACCCCTCAGTCTCCTTTTCTCCAGGCTGAACAACCCCAGCTCCCTCAGCTGTTCCTCACAAGGTTTGTGTTCCAAGCCCCTCACCAGCCTCGTGGCCTCCTCTGGATGTGCTCAAGTGTCTCAAGGTCCTTCCTAAACTGAGAGGCCAGAACTGGACACAGCACTCAAGGTATGGCCTCACCAGTGCTGAGTACAGGGGAAGAATGATCTCCCTGCTTCTGCTGGCCACGATGTTCCTGATACAGGCCAGGGGCCATTGGCCTTCTCGGCCACCAGGGCACACTGCTGGCTCATGTTCAGTCAGCTGTGGACCAGCACCCCCAGGTCCCTTTCTGCCTGATACTGTCCAGCCACACCATCCCCAGCCTGTAGCACTGCAGGGGTTATTGTGGCCAAAATGCAGAACTCGACCCTTGGACTTGTTTAAACTTCATGTGTTTGGACTTGGCCTATTTATCCAGCCTGTCCAGGTCCCCTTGTAGAGTCCACCCACCCTCCAACAGATCAACACATGCTCCCATCTTAGTGTCATTGCAAATTTACTGATGGTGGACTCATTCATCAATGAAAATATTGAACTCAACAGTGACTGATCCCCAGCTGGATGCAGCACCATTCACCATTCTCTGGGCCCAGCCATCCAGCCAGTTCTTAACCCAGCAAAGAGTTCTCCAGCCCAAACCACAGGCTGCCAACTTTTCCAGGAGTGTGCTGTTGGAGACAGTGTCAAAGGCCTCGTTGAAATCCAGGTACACAATATCCACAGCCTTTCCTGCATCCACCAGGTGGGTCACCTGGTCATAAAATGACACCAGGTTGGTCAAACATGACCAAACCCTCCTAAACCCATGCTGGGTGGATCTGATACTCTAAGTGGTTTGTGATGCCACTCACT
>PYHW01009258.1:205382-273027 GCA_013186435.1 Turdus rufiventris | reverse complement strand
TATAGTCCGGTGCGCCTTATCTGATCTACAATTTTGCGAATTTTGCTGACTCCTGGGGGGTGCGCCTTATAGTCCGGTGCGCCTTATGTTCGTGAAATTACTGTAATTAGCTTTGTGATTGTTCTCCATTAGCCACCATATTACAGGTTTTTTATTTTGTGTGTGTGCATAGAATAGGATGAATTGAAGGCAACTTTCACATTTCTTTAAGAAATATGAAATTATTTTGGAAGGGAGTTATTATCTTTTTGTGCAATTTTTCTTTTTTAAGCTAGAAACATAAGTGGCAGTTTAGTTACATCCATTACTTCAAATTTTGAGGAAACAGGACGGAGCAACCACTAATCAATCCAAGAAGAACCAGAATCCTGTGCAAGTTAATGATTTATTTCTCAAACAGAATGAAGAAAGGGAGGTAAAGGACATGGAAGGGAAAGCATTGTTCCTTTTCTTTAAAAAACCTTGAAATATGTTCAAAAACATTTTATGAGGTCACTCAAAAAAAAAGAGTAATTGGAAGAAAAATTCTGCTTGTCTAAGTGAAGAGCACATTTGTAGCAGTAGGGTAAATGTTTTATCGATTGGGAAACTGGGAAACTCAAGTCATTACTCACCATGGGCTAAAGAATAATTGCTAATGCTCTGGTGGAAAGATTAAAAACAGTTTCTAGAAGCATTTCTTACAATGATCAATGGTGTATCATCCCAGGCCATTGGATCTTCAATAACATTTTTCCTTTTTGGGATACAATCAATTTTTATAATATGATTCATTTGCCAGCAGGCATGCTTTCTTCATGCAATGAAAAGGCACTTATGCACATTATATTTTTGAAAAATAATCTTATACATCCAGAGCCCAAGCTCTGATATGAAAGATTTTTCCAAAATCATCCTATTTTTAAGTGAGTTTGGGAAATAGATGTGGTGAATGGCTGCTAGCTTTTGGATTGTTTTCCCCCATTTTTAAAGCTTTTAAAATAATAATCATTATTACACTACTGATGTGCAGGAAGAATTAGAGAGTAAAGTGAACCATTATCTGACCTGTGGGTCACTAAAGTAATTTATTGTGTGAACATTAATTGTAGTGGTAATTCAGGTCAGGGGTAACTATAAGGCTACTCCAGCTCATTTTAAAAAATCTTGTATACCTCTACTTAAGTAACCAAGTGCTGCCCACTACATTGCAATTGTCTTACTCAATGAGTATCTGCTTAAATAATTAAAACTATCAGGATTTCAAAATAAGAGAGTAGCTGTCACAGCAAACAGCTGACTTGATTGATAAACAAGACAAATATAAACCTAGATTAATTATAGTTCCAACTAAGATCAGAAAACTCCTCATAGCTGAAGCAAAGGAATGTTTATGAGGCAGAAGCATGGGTACAGTGCCTCACTCCTGACGAACATCAACTGTGCCATCTTAAGGAACCTGGAAAGTTTCAACCAAGATATTTCTTTTCCATTTGAGTTTTACATGTCAAGAGATTTCATAATAAAATGGTATTGAAATTTTCTTATAAATATAAGAAACTTACATAAAACTGATTGTGTAATTGGCAATATCCCATTATCTGAGACTACCGAGTCTGAAGTTTTCAGCTAATTTCTGCTAATATTCAGTTAACAGAAAACTGCAAGTTAAATTGGCCAACAAGAAGGCCTAATAGTGCAAGAGTCTTTATCATTTTTGATGGAAGCAGTGAATGGCATTCTCTAGAAAAGTTCAAAAAGCATACCATACTCAAAAAAATATACCATTTTGGTTAGTTGAAGAAGGCCTTAGCTACATTAATATAAATGAAAAACCAAAGGATGGGGCAACTATCTATCAGGATACAAGTGTTTCCTCAGTTTTTCGTGTTCAAGTAGGTTTAAGAAATTTTCACAAAAAATGTGAATGTGTAACAGGCTACAGATATTTTTATCTGTGCATGTGCTGGCTCTGGCTGGGATAAAGCTGATTCTCCTCACAGCAGCCCTCCATACTGCTGTGTTACACATTGGTAGCTGGAAAGGTTTTGAAAACACACCAGTGTTTTGGCTACTACTGAGCAATGTTGGCACAGTATCAGCAATGTCTCACTAAAAATCTCCTCATCCTCAAAAGGTCAGTAGTCTAGGATGGACAAGAGCCTAGGAGGGGACACAGCCAGGACAGATGACTAAAACTGACCACATGGATATTAGGAATATTCCATATCATATGGCTTTGTCTCAACAGCTAAGAAGAAGGCTGTGAATGAAGAAGGGATAGGGTGGAATGAGCATTTGTGATTACAGAGCAAACTCCCTGCCCTCCTAAGAAGGGGAGTGATAGAGTGTCTTGGTGGGCACCTCATGGTCAAAGTCAACCCACGACAATGCATTGTGCACCTATTATATTAAGATTTTTTTGCTGCTTTCATGAAGTCAGAAAAGACACTAATTTTCAAGGACAGCGTGTAAATGAGAATCTGATTGGTAAAGGCTCAAATAGAGATAATTTCCATAGTGTAGCTTCAAAATTTACATTCTACCTTGACTCCAGAAATTATTGAGGAGGCATATTGAGATGTACATTCGATCTGTTAGCAACACAAATATCAATTTATTCTTATGTTGCTACTTGATTTTACCTTCAACACAACAAATGGCTACCACTATAACCTGTTTCTTGTTTTAGACAAAAGACGATGTTAAAATTTGAACTCATCCCATCTTTACAAAGTAGCACAACCAACATAAGTTTCAGGTGCTATGTTTTCTAAATTTCTAATATATGTCCTGTATTAACATTTAATCAACAATTTCCCGATTCAGGTCTTGGGGTAAATTGACACTATTTAACCTCAGAAGTCTGAAAGTTTCTCAGTATCAAAATGTTACTGGGTTTACACTAAACTTGGAAGAGGTTGAGAAGCAGTCTACTGAGAATAAGTAACATCACTCCCCTTCCTCCCCAAAAAAACATCTAATGGAAGAATGCAAAAATAAAACAAAGAAAAGAAAAAAACTAAGACACAAATAACAATCTAAAAGAATAGACTGTAGTGTACCATGAAAACTTGATAATGAAATGTCAATATAATATTGTCTTTACAGAGACTTCCTAGTAGCTAAAATGTGGATTTGTTTTATTCAAACTCTCTAATTTTTTTTTTTAATCACGTGTAATTTGTTTAAAACCAGAAACATCTGTAATATTCCAAGTATGAGATTCCCAATACCTACACATTCTAAAATGCAACAATTTCTAAAACAAAACCAAAAACAAAAAAGCAAAAACTTATTCGGAGAAAACACATTCAAAACTATTTGGAAACATGCAAGAGGTGCACCGAGTCTAGCGCTGCCCTGTTTTGTTCACGGCTTGTCCTTGTTCTGACACATCATGCTTATGGACTGATGATCTCATTTAAAAATAAAAGGAACTCTAAGAGCATTCTTGCCATTACATCAATGAATGATGCAATATTGTGCAAGGTCTTTTCTTTGCCTTTACAGTGAAGAACAAGTAAGACTATTTCCTCCCTAATGCAATCTGGAACTAGGGCTCGACCTGTTAACCTGAAAGGAGTTACTTCCCTGACATCTTCAGATTTACCTTGTCCCCATCATATTTTCTAATTACTGGCATCCATAATACTATATTGTTATAGGGTACCACATGGGAAGGAATGCAATAAACATAGTTACTATAATTAAATTAATTTTTTGAAAAGATGAAAGCTGCGTCCAAGAAAATACATCTTTGGTATAAGGAGGTTTACCTAGAGGAGATATATATTCTTTACTGCTTTTAGAAAAGCAGTGTTTCTCAGCTGCCTTTTTTCCCTTTTTTTTCTTTCTTTAAAGAATAGGAGAAGGGAAAGCAAGGGACTGAGAATACAAAGAACAAGACTCAAAGGCTAATCAACTTAATGTAATTTTTAAAACTTTATATTATAACAGGAAGTCATGGGGGACAGAATTGAAAGCAATATATACTTACGAAGATACAGACAATCCAATACAAACAAATTGGTAACGATAACCCACTACTCAAAGCAATTTCAGTCTTTGAAAAAACAACACAATACAGATGTTTTTCTCAGACTCAGCAATTTAAAACTTTCATAAGGCAGAAAGCATTTTCATGAGCAGACTGTCAACTATATTAGAAAACATAGGTTTAGCAGTAAGACAGACAGAGTGCCTACAACTCCTTTCATGCCCATTAGTTCAGGGCCAGTTGCAGAAATGTAGCCTCTCAGAAACAAAAGAAAATACATTTCTGTGTCTCCTTTGTATTTAGACATTTAAGAAGTGACTTAGTGGCAGGACTTCAAAAGTGGAAGCCAAATTCAAAGCAAACAATTTAATAAACCCCTAAACTGTTTTGCTATTGGCTTCAGACTCTCAAATCAAATTTTCTATTTCTACAGTGGCTAAAAAAGATGGATGTGATTGCTAGCATAGAAAACTTACAATTCAGAAGGTCCAACAACTATGATCTGCATGAAGAGGTTCTCCATACAATTAGTTAATACCAACATTTATTGCATGTTTGTAGAGGACCATGTAGGGAATACAGCATTAAGCTGAAGCTAGTTTACCCTCTTATAAAGCTATTTTACTGGTCAGATTATTGCTGACCAAAGGGGGTAATTTTCAAAACTTTATGAAATTAATTCTGATCTTTTATTTTTGGTCTTCTTTCCTTATTTAAAAATAGTGAAACAAAAAAGAGTTTTATTAACAAACTTCTGGAGAGTAGTAACATCACTAAAAAAAACATGAGACAAAAGAAAAAAATACCTACTTCATCATCCTTATCAAAAAGACTTTCTTTATATGACTCATGTGTTACTGTCAAAACCTGGCCACATAAACACCACATTTCCACCCTGACCATCGTGAGCACACATTTAAGAACTGTTGTTAAAACATTCATTCATCAGATAATCTCTGTAAACTATGATTACATCAACAACAACAACTAAAATTGCTCATACCAAAATCAAAACAATATAACCTCAATACTGGCAAAAAGTAGACAATTCACACACACTGCGGAGGTCCTTTACTCCTCTCTTCACCGCTTTACAACAAATACTCCCCTACAGTCATTATACTTTTCAATAATATCTAGTCTAAGTGTTGCCCATTACCACTCCCAATTGCAGCCCTTACCTCAAGCTTCCCTGAGTGCTAAAAAGAACCATGGTGAGTCTCCCCCTGCCTTCCACACATTCCCCTCTGTTTGGGCTGTGAAGATAAATAGAAGGAAGGTGAGAAGGATCAAGAGGAAGACAATGTAATAGGAAAAGTAGAAGTAGTGCATGCGAGCAAAAAAAGGAGAGGGATTATTTCACTACTTCTCATGGGCAGACAGGTATCCGCTGGAAAGACTCATCACATTTAATGGCTACTTGAGAAGGCAAATGGAAAAGCCTTTCTAATCCTTTGCTTTAGCTTTTATTGCCAGGTATGAACTCATATAACCATAGAATAATTTAGTTTGGAAAAGACCTTTAAGATCATTGAGTCTAATTTAAACCAAACAAAGCCAAATCCATTATGAAACTATCTCCCTAAATGCTAAATCTACATGAATTTTAAACATATCAGTGATGATGACTCAGACATGCCCTTTCATGGGCATATTGTTCCAGGTGTCATGGAAAATCTTATTGGCCAGTTTGGACCAGCTGTTCCAGCTGTGTTCCCTCCTGAACTCTTGCCCACGCCAAATCTCCTCATATTCAGAGGATGAAGGGGCAGAGAGAGAGAAAGCCTTTTTGTTCTGAAAGCACTGTTCAGCAATAGCCCAAAGATTAGTGTGTCATCAATACTGCTTTAGCCAAAAATGCTAAGTGCAGCTCCCAACTGGCCACTGTGAAGGCAGTTAAATTCATAACTTTATCTAGACAAACCCAGACAAAACTGCATGCAATTAACAACCTTCTCGTGTATTTTTTGGTTTTTGAGTTTTGTTTTGGTTTTTTTTCATTCATTTATTTACCCAGATAAAGTCTTTGGGTAAATAAATGAAGGTATTTCTGTGAAGGAATTTCAGTTCCAACACAAAACTTTTGCTAGAGAATGGACTTCTGAAATCATACCTTCACAATTTCCAGCAAAATTTCTCTGGTTGTGAGATTTTAGCTGACTAGTCTCCAGGGGTACAAAGAGACTGAAAAGCCTTTTTTGAGACAACATGATGTAGTGGACAAATCCTCAAGTAAGTGTTCATTTAAAAGTGAATCTGTTCACTGAGGAGCCACCTTCCTTTATAGTTCCATTGAGATTCAAGACTAAAGTGATATTACATGTTCAATTGACATTAAAATCAATTCATTTATCTTAATTCACATTTTTCAGTCATTCACAGACCAAAACAGCAGAAAAGGGTGCTGCTAAGCTAAGACTGGAGACTTAGATGTAGAAAGTAAACATTCATCTCTCAGAATCAAATCCCTCAAAAGCAAACATCAATGGAACATATCTAAAATTTTATTTGCAATAAACTACAGTTAAAACATCCACTTATGATAACACGTCATGACATATATTAATCCCTCTTTGAGCTAGGATTAAAGCCTCCACAGGAAGCAAAATATTTGCCTAGCCAAATATAAAGTTCTTCCTCCCTTTGTAAGAAAGTTCTTTCTGATTTTGATGAAATATTTTAAGTTCCTGTTCTGATTGCTCAGTTTCCTGCCAAATCCATTAAAAGGAAAGGAGAATTTAGAACCAGCTAAGTAAATCCTAATATCTTTCTCAAATTCTTTCCAGGAAGATACAAGTAATAAGTAATTTATCTGTGGTGCCTCCTTTTTCCAAGGGTGCAATTCACACAGTGCTGAATGAAGACGTAATATAATCTGCCAATCTTTCTGACTAAAAATATAAAACTTTTAATTGCCTTTCATTTACATATTTATTTCTCATTTGTCTCTGGTAGACATCCATTCTGTTCTGGTTTTGATGCAGAGAGTTTGTAGATTGACCTAATTTTAATTTTTATTACTGCTGACACATTTTATTTTCCTTGGTTCAGAGCAAACAATAATGAAACAGGTAATCAGCATGGATGTAGGTCACTGAAAGTGTCCCAGTTTTGTTAGCATGCTCTGTTAAAAGTATACAAATAGTTTGGATTTTTAGACATCCAAAAACAATGAGATACTCCCAACCCTGATCCCAAAATAAGAATTAAAATCTCTGCCTCTGGCAACACATGATCTACATTATAATTCACCACAGAATTCAGGGTTACATTCAGATTTGTTGGCATCTAGATATGGTGATGAAAAGCAAAACAGAATCCAAGAAATCAGCCAATCCTTTATAAGTTACTTCTTCCAGTGAAAGAAAATATCACATATATTCATTTCAGCTTCATCACACTTTTACCCAGTATCTCCAGTATTTTTTATGAACAAGCTCTGGTGAAACAGAGTAACAGCTTGAAATGATCAAAGTAGGTCACTAGTGTTGGGGGTTAGGCTGTACTTAAAGCAAGGAAGGTGTCAGGAAGCAGAAGTAGAAAAGGACAGATACTATTAGCACCATTTGGCTCCAGCACACACATACATGCCATGCATTTCTGATTTAACCATACTTCAACCACACAGGTAGCAAGCCCACACAAATTCAGATATGAGTTTGTTTCCCTTCACGTTGTATTGATTTGTTTGACTAGAAGTAGTAGCAGTGCTCTTCCATCTGCAATGGCCTATGCACTGTTGATAAGAACAAGTAATGATTTCTAACTGTAAAGTCCTGCAGTTCTGCATTCTTGTACAATTGTGATTTAAAAAAAAAACTAATTTAAACACCGCGCTTATAAACAGGTAGTTGTCTTGAATTAGCAGCTTGGAAAGTATAGCCAGAGCCTTCACATTCACCTGGCATGGAGAAACCTGAAGAGAGAAAAAGAAAATTCAGCGCATGAGTACTCCAGGTATTCTTCCACAAAGTTAGTCTCAGCTATATTTAAAAGACATGAAAGCAACATTGATCCAGATGATGTCCACCTTCTAGTGGAATACCATCTCAAGGTATTTAAAGTTTAAGAAAGCATTTCAGTGTTAATATAAATTATTAAAGAACTGGTCTGTAAAACTCAAAGAAGTTCCACATCTATACCCCCAACCCAGTATCAAATCCCAATGAGGTTTAGACACAACAGATCTTTTCGGAAGAGTAGCTGGCCATTTTAAAAGTCTATGTCAAAATACACTTTCTGAGCAGTACATATTCACCTCTTGTTTCCTTGTGCCATTTTATCTCAAGGTTCTCATTATAGACTTTTTATTTTTAGAAAGCAAGTATATTAATATTTAGGATACATGTTATTTTAAGTCAGTAACATTTTTCAGGTTGTTGTGAAGCACTATTTTTAAGTGTATGGAATATTCACCTACTTAAAGTATTGATCATACTTATTAATTCACCTCATCTTTCTCCGAAGTTTAATTAAGGTAAGAAGAAAAGTATTTTGAGAAGGCATGGTACACCAAATTTACTCAGGCATCTAAACCTGGTTTTTAAGATAACAAATATTCTTTCAATTATCATTCTTGCAAGTGTTATAATTTATTTTAGTGAGGCACTGAAAATGAGCTGTAAACTTCATTAGTAAAATCAAATAATATCCAGACTTACATAACTTTATTTTAAATAAAGTGAATATTAAAATAATAAATAAAACTTTGCAATTAATACCTATCTTCATTTTTAAACAGATTGTGCAATTTATCTGTTATCACCAACAGAGTGTTACACTTAATGCTGGCATACTTAAAGAACAAAAGATTTTCTTCCAAGTCCTTGACTCAGGTATACTATAATTGATCTTAAGCACACTAATACAAATTTATTCAGGGTACAGAAATCCTAATAATCTTCCCCTTTTGGTGCTTCTCATATATGGAGGCTTTTCAGATGCACTAAGGGGCTGGGGGAGAGGAGTTGAGGGGGGAGTAAAATTAAAATCAACATTTTTGACTTTTTTTTTTTGGATGGCAGCTTTTAATTTATCACCAAAGAGGAAAAATCTCCTTCACTATTTTATACCTATAAAGAAGATAGGCAATGCACTTTTCCTCCTGCTATAGAGGACAATTGTAATTTCCACACTACTCAAATGTATCCATACATCCACTTTACTGAAAACCAAAATATTTTAAACTCTGTCTTGGAATAGCATAGTCACAGGTATCTCAAGAGAATTGCTGAGCGAAAACTAACTCAGTAACAGCAGAAACATGTACTGGTTACATGCTGAAGAATTTTTCACAGAATAAGAGTGGTTAAATTGGCAAATAAGAAGTGACAACTTTTCAGTCCAGCTGAGCAAGCTCCAGTCTTTTTTAGAAGCTCAAGTCTTTAATAGTCTTCCACTCATTTCTAGCAATATAAAAATGGTATGTCATATGAAATTAATGGCTTTAAACTGCCTTGAAGGCTGCCTCAAATCAAATCTAGAGCCAGTCCTTATTCAGTAGAGTACAGACATAAAACAATTTAATTACAGAATCCTAGAATATAGGGCAGTGTAGTTTGGAAGGGACCTTAATGATTATCTAGTTAAAACCCACTGTCCTTGAGGAGAAACACCTTGCACGTAGACCAGGTTGTTCAAGGCCACATCCAAACCAGCCCTCAACATTTCCAGGGTTAAATTATCCATGGTTTCTCTAGGCAACTAGTTCCAGTGCATCATGATATTCATATTATAAAATTTCTTCCTAATATTTATTCCAGACCATTCCCCTTTCAGTCTAAAGCCATAACCCCCTTCCGCATCACTCCATGAACCTCCCCATCTCTCTTGCACAAGTCTATACACACTGTAAATACTATCTCCAGGATGAACAACCCCAACTTTCCAAGTTTGTTTTCACAGGAGAGGTGCTCCAAACCTCTGACCACCAAACACAATCAAATCTTATTTCCCAGAAAACATAATAGGTGCTTTGAGTAGGTCCAACATGAAGAGATCAAAATAAGAAGGATCTGTTTCATTAAGGTTTTGGGATCTAGAGGGATAAACTCGAGTTATCAGGAATAAACAAAACTGTCTTGAATAAAAGCCAAAAAACATTAAAGAGAAGATGAAAGTTCTATAAAGCCAAAGCCTTCTAGAAATGAAATAGCAAGAAATTTAGACATTATTTTAATCTATGTCTACAAACAATTAATACCCTCTAAAAAAAAATCTACCAGACAAACTGTCTGTTATTCAAAGAGGTTCAGTTGTTGACCCATTAGACAGGTAGATTTTAACTATGAAACTCTGTCACAGAAACTTTAGGAATACGTACTTTGCATAAGATAAGGACAAGGTGACAATGTAGATAAAGACGAAACAAAGAGAAGCACAGAATCTCAGAGAAGGGAAATGGCAAAACTTTACAGAGGGCAATAAATTTAAAACTCCATCCTCTGTTTTGAGATAAACAAACCAAGAACAAAATTGTAAATCCCCTGGAAGGAAAATGTCAGAGATGAAACAAGAAGTCTTAAAAATAATGCCATACAAATATCAGGAGCTGCTCAGCTGAAAATGAGTCGCATGAGAGACATGTGGACTCTGCAAGACATGGTCAGCATGACTGAAAATTTTTTCCTGCCTACCAGTTCCCAAAACATAAAGGTGTATGATGCACAGAAGTCCGAAGACTTGCTTGACCCCCTCCAATGAAAAGCAGGAAGCATAAAACCAAGACAATACATGAATATGATGTAAAGGAGCATGAAGGGGTAGGTGTACTGCTAGACGCTGAATTTAAATTCCTTCATGTACATGTAAGTAGTTAACAGTAAGCATAGAAATAAGTTCTCCATGAACCTCTTCAAGAAGGGTAGCTCTCAGAATTTTTGCTGTGGTCAAAAGCTGCTATTTCCTGCTGATACATATAAAAATTTAGTTATTAAAGCAGAGGAAATGTTATTTTGTCTGTAACTGATATTAGAAAATTACTACCTTCATAAAATTTCTTAGGGAAGGACAGTGTTACTAGACTCCTATATGTAAGTAATTTAATTACATTCTCAAAAGACTAATGATGAACATAGTCCAAATCCTGAGAATATCCCTATTCTTTTTCCAGTTATCAGAATCGAATTCAAAGTTAGAAATGTAGCTGCCATCTGGATCAAAGATACCTTGCCTTGGTGAAGGCAAGGCTGAAATTGCCAAGTGGTTAAAGGTGAAGATTTGGAGGGACAGAGTTGCTTAAGTGATGACTTTTCAGTTCTGAATAGGTCTTTAAGAAGCATCAAGATGGCAGCAGGAAGTGTGATAGAAAATACACTCTAAAATTATTTTTAATTTAGGGATTAAAAATCAAAAATATAAGCAAAATGCATTGTGAACTGAACTGAAACAGTAACACTGAAGAATTTCAAGGTTAAGTGTGTGAGAAAAAATGGAGATATAATTAAATAAAGATTCTGATAAAATTAAAAACTGTGCCTGTGACAAAAAAAAAGCTAAACTAAACAAAACCAGACAAAAACTCCAAATGAACAAACAAAATAAAAGATTGTGTATCTTTTTTCACTATTAAAAATGCTTCTTAAAAATTACACTTCTAGGATAGTTTTTTCTATACAGAGCAGAAACAAAACAGTGCACAATGTAAATCAAAACTATTTTTGTTAATGTAGACATGTACATCCAGCTGGTTCAGAACATCCTCAATGGGCAACAAGTATTAATTACAGTAATTTCACAATTATAAACCACACCATTTTGACTAAAATTTTGGTCCAAACCTGGAAGCGCAGCTTATAATCATGTATGGTTTATATATGGACAAAGAACGAAAAGTTGATGTTTTAGTTTGGAGGACAGGTGTCTGCTGAGAAAGGCAGGAGCTTCTCTTTGAAATGGAGAATGTAAATCCCCTCCTGCCAAATTATTGTAATTTTGAAATCAAGGGGCTTTCAGGCAAAAATATGGGAATTAGGATTAACAGTTCTTTACTATGGAAATTAAAATAGAAACACAGTACTACAAAGAAACAAACTCTAAACCCTGACAAAGTCAGAGTACAACCTGACATCCTGTCAGGCAGGGTGTTGGTAGCTGTTTGATTAAATGGTGGCTGCAATCCTCTTGCAGTGACAGATGCGGTTCAGTTGAAGCAGTGCTCCTGTAGAAGGTGCAGTTTCCCTCTAAAGGTCCGCTGGTGATATGGAGAAATCTGGTTTTCCTCTGGAGTCCAGAGGAGAAAGGGGCTACCTTAGTGTCCCAAAACCTCTTTTTTTATTTTGGTAAGAAATGTTGGGCTTTTCCCCCTGGCTGAAGCAACTTCCAATGGGATGAAGTAATTTTACCAGTCCCACAGTGGGACTCAATGGGCCATTAGCAGAAAATGACTCTCTGAAGGAAGGATGGGTTGTGAAAAGATAAAGAAGAATGCCCTGCCTGGTTTCAATTGATGGCCCATTAGCAGAATATCTCCCGCACAGGTAAGAATCACTACCCCCGCCCTCAACAGATGGTGATAGAATAGATACCTTTTATCACACCCTGTATTGTAACATGCAGCTTATAATCAGGTACGGCTTATATATGGACAAAGAACGAAAAGTTGCTGACACCCGAAAGTGCGGCTTATAATCAGGTGGGCCTTATAATCTTGAAATTACTGTACTTGTTATAATGACAAGGGTTTGCCACACAGATATTGCTGCATTTCTTATTATAGCTTGGAAAGATCTAGGTCTCACTACAATTTATTTTAAAATAATTGAATTTCCATGCCTCAGTTCTTCTGATCTTGGAGTTCACCAGCTTTTCCTTCTCTAAGGATAAAAGTATATAAGTACAGCAGAAAAATCTATGGTAACACCTTTTTACAATTATAATGGGCCTGACATTACCACTGTCTACACATAAGATATTGCTGACCTTAAAAGTTATCTGTCCTGATGTACCAAAATTCTGTACCCTTTGTGATTTTCAGGATTAAAGGTAAAAAAGTGAAAAAGTAGGTGTGTTTTTGATAGATGATTTTCCCAGATAGTTACCATACAGCTATATAATTATTGACCCTATCCAGTGTAGGGCTATGGGTTGCAGTAGACTATTGGTAGACTGTTAAGGAACATGAGACAGGAAAGGGCTTTTCAATTAGTAAAGTATGCATTAAGTGCAGCTGTGTTGAAGACTAATCCTTTTTCTCACACCTGTATTCTTGGGTTGAGGACCCAGGCTGGCTTTACTGAGATTTTTTTCTGTTTCCCTACCAAGCACTTTATTTCTAGAAATCATCAATTTCTCAGTCTCATTAACACCAATCTGCTATTCACAAATTCACAAGTCCAATGAGTATCACTTCTAATGTTTTAACTTTGGGTTTGGCAGAGCTGAGTATTTACAATAATGTACATTCTTGTAATCTAGCAAATGACATTTAGATTTTCACCTACTACTAAGAAAAGTCAGTTTCATTATCCAAATACCCTGCTCCTATGTACACCTCCTATATAATGTGGGTTTTGTCTCACATCCTGATTTGTGTCTTCTACCAGGAGAAAGAAGGTAGACAGAGGAGGCAGACTAACCAAGAGCCATAAAAATATATTTTCGTGAAACTGTATTTTTTTACCATCTGCTTTACCGCACTTTGCGAAGCAGTAAAAAACCCAGATTTGTCTCTTTTTAACCATTTTTCAAATTCCTACCACACAAACCTCTACTTCAGGAGTGTTCAATACAGATATGAGATCCTCTGAGAATCCTTTTCCCATCAAGCTCCTTTGTCTGCCTTAGTGTCCCTCAGTTTTGGCACATCTGTGGTGTGAAATTCAACCCTGCTGCCTATCTAGCTCAAAGAATAAATAAAGGACTTCCAGGGGAAAAAAAAATATATCAAGTTTTCCTCTGGTCCCAAAATCTCATTTTATATTGTAGAGATGCTTTTAATTTTAGATAATCTTTTGATTGATGAACTGCAATAGCATACAGATTTTTCTGTTCTCCATACATTGACTAGATCCTAGTCTAGGGTCTTGTGAACTGAAAAAGACCTGTGATTTTCAAAACAAAACTTCTCCCAGAAGATACACAAGATTTTTCTAGGAATTCCATCTGCTGCTTGAAAATCTCATTATAGCAGAAACTGCCTTCCAAAGTACCATTTGCAAGCTGTTATCTCTAGTTTATAGTCAGTCCTAGAAAGAAAACACTGGCTAAATATTTTTTTCTTAAATATTTTGTATTTTATATTTTTTCCACTGAAACAGAAAGCACTAAAGAGGTGTCAAATAGCATTAAACAAACTGAACTGCAAAAAATAAAACCATAAATGATTTAACATTTCTACAACAGTGAAACACCAATCACGGTAAAATACAATACATTTCAATCATAGAATGCAAAAGAAGGTAGAGAAACCTTCTTAAAAGTTCCAAACATAAAGTTTGTATTTTAAAACTTTCTTGGATTTCTGGAAATGAGGTAGCAATGTGTATGATCACAGTACAGGAAAAGTAGACAAGAGTAGACTCATTGGATCACTCAGAAATTCTGGGAAACACCCTAAGTCTCAGCACTCATTACATTTTCTTGCTGGTCATCAGGAAAATGAGAATACATTGCACCTTACATAAAAATAACTAAGATACTCTTTCTCTATATGACCATACCTTTGATTTTGGACATTAAAGAATTCCTTACATATGCTTTAGAAAATACATATGTGGCAAAACATACATCATCTTCTTACCTTATACTGCATTTGAGCCATATTTGGCAAGTTCTCCCATTTCTTTCCAAGCATTATTCCTAGTTTAAGGATGCTCTGTTATTTAATTGTTCCATAGCCACTGACAGCTGTATAAAACAAAAGCTTCAAACTGCGCCTCTCATGGATGGCACAGCTATAAGGGCATTCTCTGTCTCGTACATGCTGTCAAGGAGCGGGTAGTGGAGGAAAACTTTACATAGATATTACATTACAGAGATGGTTTTTCAAGGACACAGTCTAGATTTTCTGCCAGGTTCTGGATCTTAGGACCTGTGATGGGTTGATCCTGGCTGGATGCCAGGCACCCAGCAAAGCCTCTCCATCACTCCTGTCTACAACTGGACAGGGGAGGGAAAATATGATGAAGGTTCCTAAGTTGAGACGAGGACCAGGAAAGATCACTCACCATCCATGGCCAAAACAAGCTCAGCTTAGGGAAATTAACTGAACTTACTACTAACAAAATCAGGGCAGGATAATGAGGAGTGAATCTTAAAAAACAACTTCCCACCACCCCTGCTTCCTTCCCATCTCTATCTCCTTCCTGCAGTTGCACAGGGAGACAGGGAATGGGGGCTGTGGTCAGCTCATCACAAGTGGTTCCTGCTGCTGCTCAGGGAGAAGTCCTTCCCCTTCTCCAGCAGGGGGTCCCTCTCATAGGAGACTGTTCTCCATGAACTTCCCCATCATGAGTCCATCCCATGGGCAGCTGTTCTTCATGGACTGCTCCAATGACAGTAATTCAAGTCCTGTCAGGAAACCTGCTCCTCTGGGAACATGCGCTTCTCTAGTCTGCAGGTCCCTGCCAGGATCCTGCTCCACTACAGGTCTCTCATGCATTCACAGCTTCCTCTGAGACATCCACCTGCTTCAGCCTGGGGCTCCTCCACAAGATGCAGATGGATCTTTTCATCCCCATGGACCTCCATGCACTGCAGGGGCACAGCTGCCTCACCATGGACTGCATCACAGGCTGCTGGGGAATCTCAGCTCCAGTGCATGAAGCACCTCCTGCCACTTCTCCACTGACCTTGGTGACTGCAGGGTTGCTCTTCTCACATGTTCTCTCTTCCATGTTCCCTGGCTGCAATTACATCTGCCACACAAACCCAAAACAGGATGCCATACACTAGTGTGAATAGCTTTGGTGCACATACAATTCTTGTTTTATAATCTGAAACCGCTCTGTTGGAATCTCTGTGTCTGTCCTGATAGCAGGCTAGAAGGAGACAAATATCTGAAAACTTCCCCACTTAACATCTGATTAGTCAGGCTTCATGGGGGAGAGTGCCTTTCACTTCATATGCTCTGTCATACTCAACAGTTTACTTAATGTACCAACACTACACACATTAACAAAGTACACACCAGAAAAAGCAGCCTTTCACGCATTACATGTGATCAGAAAGTTGGGACCTCATTTCCTAAATGTTCTGTTTTATTTTCTAATTGTGTATCAGAGGAACTCCTTGCTAGGTGTAGGTTCTTTGGTAATTTCACATCTCTCTGGTTCTGTAGCAGCTAAGGTAGAGATGCACGCACAAGTACATCAGTATATATCTGACAAAAATGGTTCATTAATCTGTGCACAGTTTTTGTCCATCCTGGTAACAAATGGATTAAAACAGGTAGAACTAACATATTCCCCCGTCAGCCTTTCTGTTGTGTCTTCACTGCAGGCTTCATTTCAGATGATTTTGAGAGCACCTTTTCCCCCTATAAACTTTCTCAAGCAGATCTACCAGAGCTAATTTCAAAATTAACAATTCTTCTATAATGTGTGGCTCTTGTCAGCATCATTTCCCTAATAAAATCTCGAAGACAGTAATAGAAGCTTCCATGCTCCTCACTGCATTACTCCATGAATACATTGACATTTCATCCAAGTTAAGTTTCAAAGGTTTCAAAATAGATCAAAGCCTCATTGAAAAGGCCTGATTTATTCAGGACAGCTACATAAAATCTGTATTTAATCTCTGCTTAATCCAGTAAAATAAAAGACACACAATAATTTATAAGATTAAAAGTAGAATATTTAAAAATCAAAAAAGAAAGATGTTTATAGGAGAAACCAGAGATATTTTTCCAGCCACCTTCAATGCCAAACCCTTAGTAAAATTGAAGACAGTCACTGTTTCTTTGGCCTCTACACTTCAGATTAGAAATAAATACAAGTTCTTTCACAACACTTTGTTTTCAACATGCTTTATTATAGTAGTCTTTTTGACATAATCATCCTCTGGCTACAGAGCCACATTCTGCTAAAGCTGTTTGAGCTCAATACATCCATGGAAAGCTTTACATAAATCCTCACTTCACTGGGGGGTGAAAGTACATCACATCTTCAACACAATTTGAAGTGTATGGAATAAGGTTCATTATGAACTCTAGTCTGTGCTGTGTTCAGAGAAAAAAAAAAAGGTGACAAAAATAAATTTCTGTCTCCTTTGCATCCAAAAATACACACTCTCTAAAACTTCAAGAAACTATATACAGCCCCCTGCAACTCACTAACTGAGCTCACCTTTCACTGTTAGAACTTTTCATTAAAGGCGATGCACTTCACAGGAAAATTAATACAAATTCCTTCTCAAGTAGAAGGATTTTTTCTTTGTTACTCACAAGCAATCAGGAGAGAAAGCACATAACTTTGTCTAAGAATTTTAAAGAATTGGTGCTCTGAAAGAAAGCCTCTGATGCAAGTTAACAAGTTAAAGTGACTTGGCAAAGGAAAAAGAAACAAAAAAGACCCCATACCAAGCCACATAAATATTTCAATGACCTTTTTTCTCTTTGACTTTGCCAAATTTTGGTGGGTTGCAGCATAAAAGCCCTAAAATGATATCTTCCACTTTAGAATTAGAGCCTGTAATTCCACAGAGGGCACCCATCTACCTGTCCATGTAAAATTCTCATTCATGTGCAAAATTGAAATTTCCTTAGTGAATCCGATTGCATTTGTTAGAGTTCATTTATGTTTGGGGGACATGCAGCATTAGCACTGTTTTCATCTACTCAAGTGCCTCCTAGATGGCTTCTTCAATACAATTCCTTCTCTCTTTGTAAGCTTGTCTGTGTACAGCTCTCATAAAGAAGCTCCTATAACCAGCTTGCTATTTGTCTTGCTGTTAACACTACATTTAAGGCTGCAGTTTAGCCCTTACAGAATTACTGCCTTGTGTGGCTAACCAATTTTAACAAGAATTAACACTTAAATTTATGAAAAAAGTGCTACAATATTGGTTTCTATTTAGTTTCCTATCTCTTCCTCTGATCTCTTCAAAATGTTGTTGTAACATACAAGTAATTAATAGAGAGAAGTGAGAATATTTGTTGCTTCTTAGGACTTCCATCCTTTGAACATTGGAAGGAAATAGCAGTTTGTCTCGTTTATCATTTCTTTACTTTCCTAAATTCTGGAGTATCANAAAAAAAAGTGCAAACTTCTAATTCTAAAATAAAGTCAAACATCAGCTCCAGAAGATTATTCAGGGTCTTTTACTGTTCTTTTGAACTCAGGAAGTAGCCCAAGACACATACAAATTTTTACTGTTACTCATGCTTTCATTTCTATTATCTGGCATGTTTTAAATTTATCTCTGTTATAATTAATTAGATATCAGTAGAGACATGGTCAAGGTAGTGAAGACTCAGATTGGCAAGAGAAATCAATAGCCCTTGGCTGTTTTATTGTCTCCGACCCCACCCCACTTGCACTGTTATTTTCCCCCACCTTTACTCACCAGAAATATAGTCAAATATCAATATCTCAGTAGAGTTTAAAAAATGAAATAAGTTTAAAAAGCACTTTTTCTTGGGTCTGCCATATTGTCTGCCTGCAGACAAACAGTCATGACTACATTTCTGAACAGCAGTAACCTGAGAAAATGATGCTCTGACTTTTTAAATGACAATTTCTCTCAGTTTAATGCCTCCCTATAAAATGGAATTAACTTCAACCTCGAAAAGAGGTAGGTGGACAGGAAAAAAAGTAAGGTACTGTACACAAATGTTGATTTCAGCTCCACTCCTTTAGGCCAGAACACCACCTAGGAAGAACAGAAGTGAACAGATTTGATTCACTTAATAGACTTTAAGTGCCTCAGGACAGAGCATAAACTTGTATCACATTATCAGACAGGCCCCCTCAAGGTGTCAATGTCTGTAAAGGCTCATGAATATGTAAATAATACATGTATCTTGGAAACATGCTTGACAAGCGAATAGCTAAAATGAACTGATTCTAGTTAAAAGCCATCAGTATGCCATTCTTTATGTTTGAACAGGCAGCCTATTGCTAGATGACAGATCATTAAGGCTATCTACTCAGTCAGCGAAAATGAAGAAATAATTTGTTTGGAATAACCTTTAGATGACCTCCCAGGCAAAACAGAGTCTTTAAAGAGCTATCCTTACTGATACATGTCATGCCTCTATGTGGGGTTCTTCTGGCTTCACAGTAATAACAGGGTTGCTGGTGAAACAGAACAATAAACACCTAGTGACAGGGCTGCAGTGTGAAAAGATCTCATCACCCGACATCAGCTGTCTGATGAATAATTCAGCCTTCCCATCAGAACTAGGGATTTTAGGCAGTGCCATGTTATGTGGAGAAAGAAAGCAGAAAGGAAACATTGCTGCCTTCAATCGAACCTTGCTAAGCCCACTCATAAGGCAATATTGCTAGGCACAATAAATATACACACATCAGATCACACTCATCAACAAGCCTAAGTCTTAGAGATATTAGAGGCAAGATCTACTCAGCAGAAACAGGCCTCCCACGCAGATGCTGTTGTTTGTCCTGTTTCTATAGATAGGTTTATCATATTCAGTCCTTCATTGTAAGCCACTTTTTAATTATTTTTTTCTATGCTGTATGGCATAGGCTCCTATTGCCCCTGGAAAACATATACCTTAATGTTTCAGGCTTGGTCCCTTACATAAATTCTCTGTTAGCCAATACCTCCCTGAACTCCTCCACTATTTATATTATTGCATAGGGTAGCACTCTAGACCCACTTCACAAGAAATGTCTATTCTGCAGAGTGGGCAAACTGAAAGAAAGAGAGGAGGCTGGGCCTCCATAATATTATCTTCACAAATTAAAAAGGAAAAAAATAAATAAATGATTATTTTTAGAGCACAGACTTCACTTTTTATGCATGTTTTCTCTTTTACAGAGAAAAACTTGGGAAGAAAAGCTCTTACACTGTGGGTTTTGTTTTGCTTTTGTTGTTGTATGGGTGGGGTTTTTTCTTCCTTATGATAATCCTGCATTCATTGTAGAACACTGGATGTTCAGCAGGGAGATTGTCAATGAATCCTAGTAGAGATTAAACCTTTGTCTGTGAAACACACCAAAACTTCATTTCAGTCTATTAACCTAAACTCTTGTTTCAAGGTAGGGCTTTTATAAAGTCAAGGCACTGAACCAGAGATTGTCTGCCCAAGTTTTTCCCTTCGATTATTTCTGTAAATTTGGGAACAACACATTTCATATTGCAAGATAACAAGTAACAGGAACAGGATTACTCTAATTATGGGGTTCCTCAATAGAATTATATTTTCCTTTGAAAATATTTCTTCAAGGAGGAAGCCAAACTTTTGCTATAAATCACTGTGTGTTTGAAATACATTTTTTTTTATGTTTTATGTCTGAGCTTCTTTTCACCTTGCATAGAGCAGATTGAAGAGAACCACCCAGGAAATATACACCCCACTTATTTGTTTTCGCTATTTTAACAACTTTATTTTCTACCACAAGATGACTGAATTTATTCAGCAGCTTCAATTAGAGGCAATCTGTCAAAAAGGAACTGGCATGGACATTGTCTTCTGCTCCCCCATTTCCCCTTTGTTTTCCTAAGGAAAAATTATAATGGAAAATTTCCCAAGCCAAAACATCTCAAGAAGAACTTGTTGCAACCTGGAAAGAGTTAATAATAGGTTTTTCAATTCATTTTGACAGTAAGGCTGGGACAGAGACTGCACCATACGTTGCTTGAAAGCACCTAATGGGATTCATTTGTGAAGAAACTGTCTTTCTTTCTCTAGCCAAGGAAAAGTAACCCTTGCTACTTGCTACAGCATTCATTTTCATGTAAATAATTGCAACTCTTTCAGGGATGAGGGTAAAAGCAAAGTTTTAATCAAACTGTTTCACTGCCTGAATACCCAGATGGCAGTTTTAATCATGTCTCTCACCTTTTCTTTCATTTTGATATCCCTGATTAGTTTGTGTTATGGATTGCTGTAACTACAATGTAAACAAAGTGAGAACACAAAATATTGGCAAGAGGATGCCAGGTGAAGAATAAATGAGACAGAAGGTACTGCAGAGAATACATTCAATCCAACAGAGACAAAACTTTCTGTAAGCTCCTCCTAGCTTTTTCCTACACCAGCAGGAACAACTGACACAAATATGAGATTTATTTAATTTGTATTCTTCCTGAAAATGGAACTAAAGAAAAAACAGAGGACTTACTTTTCTTCAACTAAAGAGTTAAATACAAAAAAAAAAAGCAGACAAAAACAAACAAAACAAAACAATACAAACATACCTGTATAAAGGTAGTCTAGGCAAGATAGACAAGATAGATGTGAAAAAGTCAGAAGTTCCTACCTTCTGACAGAAAGCCATCCATCATTAACAGCGCAAACACAGCCTTTGTCTAGTCTAAGTGGAATTCTATGTATGAGCTTTACTCATGCCACATATACATATAACTGTTAACGTAATTTCCTACTTTTATGAATAAACAAACTAGTGTAATAATGGCAGAAGTACTCCAAATTCCAGGTATGCCTCTAATAGATCTCATAAGATTTTACTCTGTACCCATTATCCAAACTAAAAGATGACAGCTCAGTGAAGAAGAAGGTGTGTTTACTTCAGGAAATAATGTCTTTATGACACTTATCTGCTTTGATGAATCCACTAACATGAAAATTCTGACCCAATAGGCTGTGATTGCACAGCACTGAGACTTCTGTCATTATTCAGGAAATATATGTTGTACAGTGTTGGCTCTCTCCCTGCAGACTTGCTGCCAAGCAATTACAGTAATTTCACGAATACAAGCCACACGGACTATAAGCCGCATCTCTGGGTGTTGGCAAGCATTTCGTTCTTTGTCCTTAAATAAGCTGCACCTGAGTATAAGCCGCTCTGTCGTTCACAGAGAGGACCCGCGTGCAACGAAGTTGCCAAATAGTAACAGAATCATGCCATGGCGGGGGGTTTACTGGCTCGGCTAAGGCTGTGCAGGCTCGGCCTGCTCGGGGCTGCCGACAGGGCCAGGACAGAGCCCTCCCTGCTCCTGTGGAGGCAGCAGACAGGGACGGAGCCACCCCACCGCTCCCATGGCGGCAGCAGGCAGGAACGGAGCCCTCCCTGCTCCCGTGGAGGCAGCGGGCAGGGACGGAGTCCTCCCCGCTCCCATGGTGGCGGTGGCAGGGACGGAGCCCTACCCACTCCCATGGAAGCGGGCAGGTAAGGAGCCCTCCCTGCTCCTGTGGCAGCGGCGGGCAGGGACGGAGCAACCCTCGCTCCCATGGAGGCAGCGGGCCGGGACGGAGCCACCCCCGCTCCCGTGGAGGCGGCGGCGGGCGGGAGCGGAGCCTGCCTGCTCCTGCCACAGCAGGCGGGGCCAGGAGTCCCCCGCTTACCCCACGGGCCGAGGGGATGGCAGCACGGGGACCCCTCGTCTCTCCCTCGGGCTGTGGCAGAGGAGGGAAGGAGAGACCTCCCCCGCCCCCTGTGCTGCCTGCAGGGAGCCAGCTCCACCTGTGGCACAACAGAGTAACAATTTGTAACAATCGCGAAATGCCGGCTTTTACTGGCAGGTTGCTCGACTCGGCACCTCAGTTTCCACTTCAGGGGTTGGAAATGTCAGAAAATTATTCACATATTAGCTGCTCCTGAATGTAAGCCGCATTTCCGGTGTTGGAGCAAAATTTTAGTTAAAATGGTGCGGCTTGTATTAGTGAAATTACTGTACTCATTTTCATCACTTAGATTTTCTCACCCCCACACCTCTTTTCCTTTTTATTTTACTATGTTTTGTGGGTTTCCAGCATACTTCAAGAAGAAAACACACACAGTACTGGAATGAAAATTATGCTTTTCTTATTTGATTTTTAATAGAAAAGCACTTTCAAATCCTTAAATATTGATGTTGTTTTAAGCTTCACAGAAAGGAACAGGAGAAACTAGTATCTTCAGGGGAAAAAAAAGGAAAGCAATCCCCTTTGTTAATCCAGTATTTCCACTGTTATACATATTTGCTTCCTAAGAGAACCTGTGAAAACTAACTTCTATGACCTGATTCATTCATCTTGCTCTCCCTGATGCATCAGTAGTAGACAGACGGAATAAACAAAAATAAAAGAGAGAGAAAGCATATATTTTTGTGAATGTGTCTAATTTGATTGCTTAATGAGGAACACTACTGGATGACAATCTGATTATCTTGATTTTTTCTAATTTGAATCCATTTCTGCATTTTGAGTTGGAAAGTTCAGTTTATAGTAGGTGTAAAAGGGGTTCTGATGACACAAAACAATCTTAGAGGAAAAAAAACTATATATATGATATTAGGTGACACATTTGTGCCACATTTCTTCTATGTGGTCAGATTTATACAGCACAAAAACATTCAAACATTAGTGACCAGTAGAAGACGAGTTATTCAACAATATAAAAGATCCAAGATCCCATTAATCTTCAATTTAAACAAAATATCTAACCTGCCAGTAAATGTGTGCAAAACTTAGTCATCTAGGATAAAACAGACAAGATTTTATAGCAACTGTTGATTTTACATGCTTTAATTTCTGATGTTCAACCTGACAGGAACATTCTGTATTTTCAGAAGGTCCAGCAAACTGCCCTGAAAGTCAAGACATGGTAGTCCATTTTAATATTCAGCCATGATGGACAGTAGAAAGTTTAAAAGGCCTGCAGGAAGTATTACTGATGTTATTCCCAGAACTGCATTGGTCCTGTGAGGTAAGGAGGCAGGAGACTCAAACCTATTTCTTTGAAAATCTTGTGAAATACCTCTGTTGTGAGGGGTCTAGATTTTCTTATAGCTCAGACCAAGGTTTTTCAATATACTTCTAAAAGCAGAAGCTCCATAGATTTCCTCCCTATTTATATATTCTTTCCCTTCTCTCCTACCAGCCCAAGCATTATCATCTAAGACCTTTCTCGTACTCCAATAAATTAAAGGAAGAGGAACATCCACACAACTTTCCGCCTGTTGCTCGTTTTGGGAATCAATTGGTAACTTCTCAGTGAATGTTCCAACAGGGCATCATGATAGCCTGTTTAGTTCAGGACCCTGTTGAATGGGACTGTCATTCTCTATTACTTCTATATGTTCAGCAAACTAATGTTTGTGAGAGGAGTATTTAGATGACTTGCCATCTGTACATCCTTCTTACAGTACAGAATACAAATGTATGACAGAACATAATCTCAAACAATATATTGGGACACAATGAAGTGTAATTCTCACAAGTCCTACACTCAGAAGCGAGCATACCACGAAGAAATTAAAACCATAGCTATTGATGTGGTAGTTCAGAACCATAACAAAGCTTTGTGTCATAGCCCATAGATGACGTAGGGGATACACGAAATCATCCCACAGCCAAAGCACAGGGATAGTCCTGGCAAAGACAGCATCTCTAACACATAGTATGTGGAGATAGTATGGAAAAACAAAACTACAGTTCCATTTAATAAGATATATTAATATACCTAGTGAAATTGTTGCTGCACTATCTAGACAAGTTCACAGAATCACAGAATCAGTTAGGTTGGAAAAGGCCTTTGACAGCATTGAGTCCAACCATAAACTTAACACCACCAGCTCCACCACCAAGCCATGTCCCTAAGCACCACATCTGCATGCTTCAAACTCTCCAAACTTGGGCCTCCCTTCTGAACCAGGGTCAAGGGGTGAAAGTCCCCAGGCACTGACACAGAAATGAAGCTGGAAGCAAGCAGAGGCAAGGTGTGCTTCTTTTCAGAACGTGGCTGCAGATTAAGTCTGCATGCCTGCTATGAAAACTCTATTATAATTTTTATATAATTATTACTCAACATAATCCTTTGTGATTTTTGTCATCAGCTGGTCATCATTAACAGGATTTATATTATTAGACAAGTAATTTTCCTTAATTAAGTGGCTAACTGGAGATGGTATCCTGCAGAAAACATCTGATATCATCATAAATATCTTCAAAATTTTCTTGTGTGTACAGGCAGAGCACTTTTGTCATTCTTTCATAGCATTAATAAGTATTAAGTTTTACCTTTAATACCTGAATAATTTTGTTTTTATTGTTATCAGATATAGCATAAAATACAGATTTTTTGAGCAAAGTCAATTGTACCTTTCTTTATCTTGATTTGACGTCAGAATTCTAAGTCTTAATATTGTGTGCAGATCATTTCTATTTGCATTCTTCTATTTGTGTTCCTCATTTTTCATTTTCAAAGGATGGAACAGTGGTCAAGAGTAAGTACTAAAAGTTCATAAATATTTGCATAATTTAAATGAGGAAGTGGACCTTTTCCTAGAATTTTAGACAAACATCCAAATATTATTCCTACGTTTTCCTCTAGAACCTTAACACTCAGTGACCTGTCTGTTTCTTCTTAAGTAAGTGGACAAAGAATAAAATGGAACAGAGATTCATGTAACACAAAGGAAGACTACATAACCAAAAAGAAAAGTCATGATTTTTTAAGAAATCTGTGTTTTTCTGGTTAAACCCAGGGTGACCCTAACTTACCAGAAATGTCACCTGATAGTCCATGGTGTCTCTTATACAGTCCTGTCAGCTGTTCTCATACAATCCAAAATAATATAAAATTTCAATGAAGAGAAGAGAGGCTTCCTCAGCATAAACATGGAGTGACTCCTCTTTTCAATCTGCTTTCTTGAAGGAATGCACAATGCAATGTGGATTCCTCCTACAGAGTGATTATGATGCTATTTTCCTCCCTGGGGAAAAAAAAAAAAGATAAAAAAGTGATCTCAACTAAACTGAGTCTACATTCCCCAGACTTCTATTTCCAAGGTATTCAATGTTTTGAAACTCAATTATTTTAACAGATAGATTATGCTGTCAATGTCAGGACAACAAAACTTGCACTTTTTTTTTTTTATCAGGTCACAGGGAGCAGCTCAAATCCATTCATTGAGATTCATTACAGAGGAAAAAAGTTCTGAAGTTTTCTGCCATACATCAGTGGCAGTGTGGTCTTCATGTAGACAAGTATATAACCTGCAAGAGAAATCCTCAGTACGAAGATATTTCTCCGCTCCAGAATCCTTATAAAGTAAGTATATCATGTAGCACTTGTATGATAATCATGCAATAGCTACAGGACATTATTCAGTGAATTTTTTACTACTTATGTGCTATTTTGGAGAGATTTTTTCTCTGCAAAGGTCTTTCTTGAGAGTTTTTTCTCTCATTGTTGCATACATTATTCTGTATTGCCCAAAAGCCCAACAGAAGTACCATGAGAATGGAAGTAACTTAGTGCAAAAAAGTGTTCCACATGAAGATTGTTAAACTCAATTTGGGAGAAAAAATTCTTTAATGACCAATTACAAATTTACCTGTCTGCTAGATTGAACAAATGTAAGTCTTGGAATTTAGATGTCTTACCAGAGTCTGATTCACCCTGAGCTAATTCCCAAAGTCAAAGCACTTGGAAAGCTGATGTGTTGACAGATAGATAAACCACTTTTAAGATCTAAGCCTATATCTCTGGTGTATATTCCAACTTAACACAGCACAAGTCTTACTGAGTAGAAATGGTGTGCACACACTCTTTCTTCTACAAGGCCTTTCTTTTACACTTCCCTATTGCACCTTCACTACCAGTTGGGCTAAGTGCATGAGAGACCACTTCTGAGATATGGTCTGCCTGACAACAAAGACTTTTCTTCCTAGAATTAATTTTCATCTGGAGCTGTTCCCTGACCTAATTCACTGTGTGACTGCACTCAGGCCACAAATGCACATCTGAAGATGCTGAGCAGAATGGAATTATGTCTTTTGTTCACAGCAATGAGTTATGTAAGACTAAATTGAAAACTAAAGACTGAATTCCAGAGCTATGGTGGATGAGATATTTAATTCATCAAAATCGATGTCTTCAAGAAACTGACATTAAATTAATAAATACATGAAAAAGTAAAAATCTATGTTTTTTACTTAGTTATTTATTTTCATGGTATGAATATGCATAGCATGAAAAACACTGCCTGAAAATATGTGTCATTAATGCACCCTTTATCCCACTAGTTCTATAAGTCAGTGATTTCACAGTATATATATTTCACAGGTCTCGTTTTGTAATAACCAGGCTTTTATTGTAAAGGCAATAAAAGATATGTCCAGAGACATATCTGGAAAAAAGGCTTGAAGGCCAACTACCTTTCTGTGTTCTACAAATCTTGAAGCCAACACAAGTACAGCAATTTCACGACTATAAGGCACACCCTTTTGACTAAAATTTTGGTCTGAACCTGCCTTATAGTCCAGTGTACCTTATATATAGACAAAGTTTGGGAATTTGCCAACCCGAAAGTGTGAGCCCGCAACAGCCCCGAGCTGAGCAGAGCCCGCCCGACAGCGGCGGCATCGGGGCAGCGCCGGGCCAGGGCGAGCCCAACAGCATTGGGGCAGCGCCAGACTGGGGTGAGCCCGGAAGCATCGCAGCAGCGCTGGCACAGGGGAAAAGCTCGGGGGGAGCAGGGCTCTCAGAGTGGCATGTGGCTTCTGGAGTGCCGGGGGGGCGTGGGGCTCCCGGAGCACTGGGGGGGCGTGGGGCTCCTGGAGCGCCAGGCTGGCACCAGGAGGGAAGGAGCGGGCTACTGCAGAAGCCGCAAGCTGCGGCCACCCAGAACCAACCCAGAAGTGCGATACGCAGCCACGTCACAGCAGCCGCAAGCCGCCCCAAACCGCGGCAGCTGCAAGCTGTGGCCACCCCGAGCCACGAGTCGAGCCTGCGTCAAGGGTGGGCGGGAGTGCCGGGGCCCACACACGGGGAGAGCACTTGGGGCTGCGTTTAAAGGCTACACCAATCTGTGAAAAATGTTTGCAAATTGAGCACCTGCCAGTAAACCCAGCAATCATGTGATTCCTTTAGTAATTCGTTACTTTGTTGCACACGGCACGGATCCTTGCTGCAAAAAAAAAGTGTCACTTATAGTCCAGTGCACCTTATAGTCGTGAAATTACTGTATATACAATGCCTTGCAGAACAGGTGCTTCTTTGTTCTTTTAGATCAGCAGTTTTTATCCATACGATTCATATGTACTAAACTAAGTTTGTATTCTGTTCAAAGTAGTCAGGCATAGTTGAATGCAGTGAGGTGAAAGCAATCAGATACAATAAGGTAAATCTATAAAAAACAGATTAAAATGTACCAACTACCAAAATCCAAACCTTTTTATCCCTTCATTTTTCAATGGACCACTGCAATTTTCATACTTTCAAACAGAGTTATAAAATATTTGTCATGAAACAGGAGCAAAGTGAATCTGCAGCATTCTGCGCCTTAGTTTTATTTTAATTCTAGTGTAGAAACCAAAGCTAAATTTGTAAATAGAATGAAGACAGCTATAGAAATAATATTGGACTATAATAGTTCTTTTAATTACTGGCAGTGTTGGCTGGGAACCCTTCCATTTTTGCAGTTACATCAGCTAACAGAGTTCTTCAAAGACAAGTGTTTTCAGACTTCCAGGTCTACTACAGTCCTGTTGTGCATAATTATCTCTATGAAAAGATAAAAAAGCTTGCCAACATTTTTTAAAGTCTCTGAAATATTTACATTTCTGAAGATCAAACAATTAATCTTTTAAAATACATCATAAATATGTCATACCAATAACTCCTTAGCAATAAATCATCATAATTATAAACTATTTGGGCTGATAGCCTTAATTTCTAAAATTTTCTGAGCACTTTTCATTGATCTACACTCGAGGTACCTAGCAGGCACTTAACAATAATTACAGTAAGTAGGGTCTCAAGCCTGTGCCACACAAGCCAATCTATTTGCTGAAAGATTGGGAAATTTTGGTAGTTGGCCACTAGATCAACTTAAGATGGAGGCTCTTGTAAGATGTAGAATTGATGGCAGGTAGCCAGAGAACTCGATGGGGCTTGGGGGAAATCTCTCTCTTACTGGTTTCAGGTTTTTAGTTTATTTGGTTAGGGGGATTTTTGTTTATTTTCTGAAGAAAAATAGTTTAATGTCTCAAATGCAATTCAATTTAATTTCTAGTTTACTGGGAGGTTGTTTTTTTTGCTTTTTTTTAATACCAGTTTGACTTTTTGCTAAACAGACAGTTTGTTCAAATTAACCACAATATTTCCTTAACATTTTGCCATGTGCCATATACCATTTTTGTGGTACTGTGTAAATGGCAGTTTTAAAAGAAAACATTTTTAATAGAAGTTTTACCACAGAAGTTAAACTTTGTGGTAATTGTGAAATAAAGCCTTATTTAGGAAATTAATTACTTTGACATTTTGAGACAACTAATTTAAGTGCTTCAAATTTTGTAATTTCTTCAGTCTCCTGAAACTGATAAAAGATAAAGAAAATGGAGATATGTCCTTAAAAACTATGGCAAAGGATGTAAAATTGCTGAAGTTTGCCAAAGGCCCTTTGCATAAAAGCTAAATCTATGTGTTTACTCCCAAGAGTAAAACTAGAGAGCTTTTCCCACAGGGCCAGCTGAGATTAAATAAGGCACTGCCAGTTAAGCTGGGATGGAAAGATTTCATACAGCAACCCTCACACACATTTTCCTTCTTTTTTTATTGTAATTTATATCTTCATATTTGAACTTGCTCAGAAAATCTTTAGGAAACCTGCTGCTGTCTGTATTTCCACCCAGTGGTAGTATAACTGGAGTTCTCATAGGTAAGATGACACTGTCATTTTCCTCTTGAGGAACTGATGACAAGGGCCCATTTTTGCTAAATGGTAACAGCAGCAGGTTTCTTGAAAACAACAGAGTAAAGCCATGGTGGAACCCTACTGCTACTCTATGATGGAATTTCATATTCTTGAAATAAGCAAAAAGGAAGCATAGAAGCAGAATTGAGTCCTACAAAAATTGATTTCACAGCTGCATTTCATCAGTATTTTGACCTTTTGAAGCATACTTAAATAGGGCATTTTTCACCTCTGCAATATTAACTACCAGATTGTTATCATTTAGTTGAAAATGTTATATTGGAATGTTTGTGATACAATAAAGAGATTGGTCACACGATAAATAAAATGCTGTTCTTAAACTTCTTTTCCTAGAGAATTTGACAGGAAAGGAGGCAGTGTAATTGCTCTGAAGAGGATAAAGATTTGAGCCCATGGTGCATTTCTACAGCTGGGTCACAGGTCCATGGAAATCTAAACTGGCAGTGAAAAAGTTAACTGACACAAAGTATAGATCCAACACTACGAGATAAACAATTGGTATTTACATTGGCAAATATTCTTGCAGCATTATTTTTGCCCTATTTACTTCTTTGTCGGTAATGCATCAAGTATCCTATAGCATAATGCTCCTCTCAGCACTTACCAATGAACTATGAAATAGTATTAAATAGAATTAATTAGAAGTTTTAATGAATCATGTCTGTCCTCATTTATTATACAATGTAATTTTCAAGGAGTGATTAATTATGAGCTACAGATGAGTGAATGGTTAATGTAGTTTGTTGACCTTACTAAGAAGCTACACTACATGGTGCAAGTTAGCTCTCCTCTACAGTTAGCACACTTAAGTACTTGCCATTACTTCAAGTGAACAAGCTTTTCATGACTTTGCTATTAGGATGCAGAATCAGCTAGTTACTGACCATCCCCCTGTATTATTTTTACAGTCTCTGATACACAAAATTTAATCCTCCTTTCTTTCCTTTCAACCTTAATTTACAGAGCACATGGAAGCCACATGACAAAATTCCTCCCTCCCATCAAACTGAATTTGTACGCTTAATTCCCAGCACATAATTTAGCTTATGCAGTATTTTACCCAACTCTATCCAAAATTGCTAGATTCTTCTATGTTCTCAGCACACAGTATTACCATAACTATAATTTCAACATTTCTTCCCAGCTGGGGCTGATAACATACCAGTGTTTTAGGTGCAGCTGAATAGTTTTTTCCACAGCACCAAGCTCTTGCCTGAAGGGGTTAGGCTGGAGCTGCACAAGAAAGTGGGTGAGGACACAGCTGAGAGAGATGAACTCGGCAGACAAAAGACATATCCCATGCCATGCAATGTTGTGTTCAGCAGTAAAAACTCAGGGAAAAGAGAAATAGTGAAATATGCCCATTGGGTTACAGCATTTTTCTTCCCAAATACTTGCTACGTGTACTGAGGCTTTGCTTTCTGGGAGGCAGCTAAACCTCTACCTGCCTATGGGAAGTAGTGAGTGAACTCATGTTGCTTTGCTTGCACATGCAGCTTTGCTTCACTTCCTAAACTGTCTTTATCTTGACTCACAATTTGTTGAGGGTTTTTTAGGTTTTACTCTTCCTATTTTCTCACCTGTCTTCCTGTAGGGAATGAGAGAGAGACTGGGTGGAGGTTCACCTGTCAGCTGGCAGCAGGCCGCTGTTGTTCTGTTGCTCCCACTCAGACTTCTTTAAAAATTAATCATACAACACAGGTGATATTTCTGTGGATTCATTTGAGGCAATTCTCTTTTTTCTTTTCTTTTTATTACCTTGGAGAGATTACATCATTTTCAAATACTCAAAATTCGTCAATAACAATATAACTTAATGAGAGTACATCTTTGTCATATAAACAGAAATCAAGGTCTCCCTAATCACCCTCTTTTTTTTTTTTTCATTCCCCAGAAGTTTTACCTCATTTTGAAGTTTTAAAGAGGCACATCCTTCCTTCTATTTTTCCTTCCATTTACCAAATCATAGTAACATAAGATCATGAATTTACAGAATCATCAAAATGCAGTGGTTACCTTTGTAATTCCACAAGTAGTCATAGATATGAATCCTGCCCTCAGTAGGCGCATTTCCTTTGTAAGTTTAGATACAGAAATAACTGCTTAAAAATGTGGCTTGAAAGGACTATTTCTATACACACCTTTTGCCCCTGGCACGATCCAATTCTTTGTTTCCACTGTTATGTTTGCCTACAGCAATACCCTTAGCTTTTGCTAGCTCTCAGAAGTTCTCTTCCTGCTCAGTGTTTGAGGCCACAGAACAGGACCAACCTGAGCAGCACTGCTCAAGATCCTCCAGACCCCTGGGGCACAAAGTAGTGTCTGAGGTGCTTCATGACTACAGCTAGCCCCACAGTACAAAATGAGTCCCAGAATTTTCTTAATAACTAAATTGCAGATGGCACAGAATTTTTATTTTTCAAAATCAGAAGGAAAAAATAAAATATATTCTCTACTCTTAGTGTACAAGGATTATAATGTTTCCACAGGCATGGAGATATTTTTCATCGGAGCACACAAAACAATAATTTCAGCAGTCACTCAGCCGGGATTTCCTCTAGTTTCACCTGTCTTAATATAAAATTTGAAAAAAAAAATCAGTGGGTAGATAACACTTTAAGTTCTTGCTTCAATGATAATATGAAGTGGATCTCACACCTTTATAGTCAACTGCAAATTTATTATGGCTTTTGTGAGATGTTGAACAGCTTATACTTCAGCAAAGTAAGCATACACCTTACTAAAACATTTCTGTTGATGTATGTTTGCTCAACTATGTTTTCCTTAACCATGCTAAAAGTGCAGCAAGATAGTTGTGATTCAAAACTTAAATTCCTAATCTCAGAACAATAGACAAAAAATTATTTTGACCTTTAACAAAATAAATAATTAGAGATTTATAGCAGCTTATGTATTTAAAGATGTTGAGACAGACAGTGTTAGCCAGGTGTTGATATATTTATTCCCAGGCTGAGTGATTTGAGCAGGAGCTTTATGAGATGGGAGCCCTCACAACAGACTAGATTATTTGTATTGAAGTAAAAAGAGTTATTCAGAAATAATGTCTTTGTGTTTGTGTGTGAGGTATGCATATATTATTCTTAAAATCAAGGGGATTCTATTATTAAATTTATCCCAATGTAACTTAGTTAGTAACAGTTTCTTTCATTGATTCATGATTCATATCCATACTAACAGGTATCTGATCAAACGAGTTTTACATATTCCATTCTATATTTGCTAAGACAATCTGTTTAAGCAGCCACCAAAACAAACAAACAAAAAGCTTTCTTAGCAATAGAAAGCTTAAATAAAAATGGTTTCTTCACAAATTAGGTTCCCAAAAATACTCATGGTTATCACATGTTTATCAGTTTGAACTGAATTTTATGGCTGTTTGTCACCACTTGTTGCCTGGTCATATTAATGTTTAGTGGCCCTGTAGCAAGACGTTCTGCCCTGGAATGTGGTCAAGCAACTCAGGCACTGCCGTTTGCAAGGCTCTAAGGGATGGACAGAGAGAGGGCTGTCATGCTGAGTTTGGCACTGAATTGTGCTAAAACCAGACCAGCCCATCAACCTCAGAGCTAACGACACCCTGATAGTGGGACACAGATGTGACAGATGTGGTAAATCCTTACAGAAAAATGCTATGCTGACCAGGAGAGATATGACTGACAGTCAATCAACTTATACCATAAAAGTCAAGTTCCACTTTCATACAGTTTGGTTCTTCTAACACATCCCTTCTTGGAGTACGTGTGAAGATTTCTCCTTTGGGTGGGCATACCCCTCAGTGTTACTCCTCAAGGCTGAGCTAAAGAGATTTTGCTCACAATTGTTTTTATAGGTGAGTTACATCAATCTTTGTTTTAATAATTGTTTTATTTTGTTAGTTTTAGTACAATTGCTTTAACATGGTGACTTTGATGTAGTGTACTGTCCTATCCTAGAAATTATAACTTCTATACTTTATAGTAAATAATTCTGATCCAGATAGTTTTGGCTAATCATTTATTATAATAAATAATATGTAATTTTAAATTTAATTTTAATTTTAAGTATTTCTACAGAAATAGATCTGATTTTCCATTAATAATTCTACAGGGCAATGTTGTACAAAGGTGCAATCACACCTCTATAATTTCTTAAACCATTGAAATTCTGAAGTTAAGATTGGATCCAGCTGCACCCAATAGCTCTGACAAACAGTTTAGAAAGCAAAGGGATCCTTTCAGCATCTCGAAAATCAACTGGAGGGGTCCTCTAATAAATTTTGTCTCATGCTTCCACTCCCACAGGCAGCAGTCCCCCTCTTGTAATACATAACATATCTCAGGTGTTAACTTAGCAAAAATTGTAAGCATAGTTCTCAACTTAAGGAGAATCCATCTGAAAATATATTTAAATAAATAAACAATGGAGAATGACCTCATGGTATGAGGTCACAAAAGTGGTATCAATCACAAAAGTGAAGTGAAATGGAAGAATTTCAATAAAGAAAAGGAAATATCTGCAGCATGAAGATCAAATTCCAAAGACCTCAAACTGCAGGACTCCTGATAAAGAAAGGCTGCTGCTGAGATACATCAAAAGCTAATCTTTATTGAAGAACAGTTGCATGACCTAGTTTCTGGTCAGCAACAAGCTTTTGTAAAAACTTCAGGAGCTGATAAAAATCTTTGTAAAATTAGGATGCGCACTTTTATATTCATACCAATAAAAAGGAGGGACTAGAAAAGATTTTCTGCCTTTTTATTTTAAATTTAATTTAGAAGCTATGTAAATTTAGGAGCAATGGAAGAAACAAAACTTGCATAAACTAGATGTCATACATATTTATTGCTCTAGGTAGAAGAAGTTGAAGATCTAATTAGCATGCATGAAAACATGTTTCCGTTATAAGTAATTAGAAGTAGTACAACAGGAAAATATAAGGAAGACATTATTTGATTCAACTGTTAATATTCACAAAATAAACTTAAATTATACAAAAAGGGTAGAAAGGATTCTTTAAAAGACATCTATGACATGTGATGTCTGAACTCAAGCTATGTGAAAAACAAGCAAAACTATGGGATTTTTTCGCTATCTGGGTTTGGGAGTTTTTTGCTGCTTATGCAAGTATACCTACCCATTCTAAGATTCAATCCCTAGCATTTAGCCAGTTAAATCAGCACACTTCAAGCTACTCTGTTTACTTTACTCCCAGCTGTCTCCTGCTTTTCTACACATACACTTTACCCTCCCATGCTACACCAGTTTTCTAAGGTACATCTTCTAGACTGACAGACATACCCTGTAGTACCTGAGCTACCAGGAGTAGCCCAGAGCAGTAACTCTGGATCAAAATTGGGACCAGTAACAGCAGGTGATGAATTTGGCATTTGCTTGTACCTTGCTGAAGGACGGTAAATGGGGTGGTAGGAGAGGGAGGAGGAATCAAAGAATCAGAGAATATTCTGAGTAGGAAGGGACCTCCGAGGGTCATTGAGTCCATCTCTTAAGTGAGTGTGTGAATAGAATCCACAAGACTGGTGTCATTAGCACCATTCTCTAACCAGTTGATCTAATCTCAGGGAAGAGCTTGTTTGCAGTTCTTCTGAGAAAGACTAGATATAGTGAATTTTTTTTAAGGCTGGAGCATATTTTTAACTAGATAACAGAAGATTTAAAATGTATTCTATTTCTATTGTTATACATGGTAAATCTTCTCCCTTAAACCTCATCAATGATAGGAGATAGTATAAACATTTCGTTGTACCATCTATAGCCCCAGACCACTAGTTCAGAAGTCTCAGTTTTAAACTGTAATTCCACAGCTATAATCCAAAGCAGTCTATATGGGACATTTGTAAATAGCTTACGTACTTGCAATGATGTTGGTGGGTCAATCCTCCTGAACAGCAAAGACTGCATTTTTCAAAGTATTACAAAAGCCATCTTAGTAGCCCCAGTTGCCTAAATGGCTCATTTCTGAAGCCATAATGTCCTGAATATCCCTGAGTAGCTTTATATCTTTGTCTGTGATGCTTGTCAAATAGATAAGAGGACACAGTAAAAACAGAAAGGAAAAACAAAAGTTATCAACCCAGAAACTGATAATAAAAAAACCTTCAAATTAAAGAAAACAAACTAATAAAACCTCACCAAACAAAAACCCCAACAAAAACAAAAACCAAAAACCTGTTCAGTTCACTTTCTTTGTCAAATGCACAAGTTTGGCACTCACTATGAAATATGTGGTGTATGTTGTTCCAGATAGAATTTCCTCACCTTGTGTACAAATACTAGAATACTTCAGAGCCATGCTCTCAGGCAGTTTTGCAGGCAAAAGGATTACAGCCGGATGGATTCATAGTGGAAGCAGTAACATATTTGGAAAGGTTGATGCCTTAAGAGCAAAGATTTTCAATTCATATGAAGAAAATTGTCAGGAGGGAACCATGTGGTGGTAAAAGCAAGCACTGAATGAAGCTGATGTTCGCACTCCTTACCATACTTTTTAATGTCATTCAAAATCCCAAATGTTTCGTGGAAAACCATGTCATATAATAAAGTTAGACCAAGTCTCATTTCTACAACACATTAAGAATTGGAAAGTATACATACAATGAAAGTCCAAACAGGTTTAAAAAATTAATAGATGTCCTGCTGACATCACCAGAAGTGCAGCAACAGAGATAAAGAAATCACTTTTACATATGCCTCAATCTTTTCATAAGTGGAAAGTTATTAATGACCTGGCAGATATGAATATTTCCTAACATTAAACTGAATGCATGTGACATTACACCACATCATTCTTCTTATCTGCTCTATCCATCATATACACTCTGTGTTACTGGCCAGGTTTCAGGACAAGGTTGAAGAGAAGTATGGTCTTGGTATGCATCATAATACAGTTCAATGGGTTCAGAAATATTCTTTTAAAAATTTAAAAAAAAAAAAAAAAACAAAGCAGAAAAAGCTACAAGGCAACTGTTTTTACTTGTGTGATCCCCAAAAATTGCCAATACCACTCTCAGAAATCATACTGCTGGTCGGTGACAAGCAGAGTTTACAGCTGCTCCTCTTCCTTCTACCTGCAAGGGGTATTAGAAACTATGGTGAAGGACAGAACCACCATCACCACCACAACAGTCTTAAGAGGCCAATAGCCACTAATCAGAAAAGATATCAAGATACATAAAAAAACTGTTGATAAGTTTGATTTTGTGTGATGGTACAAATTTTGACTGTCCTTCTGAGCTCTAGCAAGAACTGCCTGGAAATACTCCTATGAAAAATATTCACAACATTTTAACTGGTACTAGCTTGCTTCTGCCAGGTTCTACTACACAGTAAAATATCAAATGCATAAAAATTACTCATGCTCCCTCATCAAGTGACAAAAGCCAGTTATTTTCAATTAATGAACAACAAAATAAAGAAAGACTACTGTTGATTTAAGTATCAAATCACCCATTTTTGAATGGTTCCGCCTCAGCCTTGTCTGTTCTGCAGTTAAAATTCATAAAACAAAACATATACAGCAGCACTTGTGTGTCTCATGAGAACTGGCAGGATCTCATGACCACAAAGGATCAAGTAAAAGGCAAGTCCCACTGGCACTGTATCACTCCAAAATCTTACCTCTCAGGTCTTGCACACAAACTCACAATCATTAGAATGCATGCATATTTCATAAAATAAAAGGTTGCTTCAATAACTAGAAGCCAAAACCACTATGAAATTAGAGAGAGAAATCAAATCAATAGTAGGTCCAGCAGGAGACTGTGTTCTATCCTTGGATCTGTTTGCAAGCATGCTGGTTGCATACAGATTAGCTGATAAATGGCTGATTCAATAGACTGGTAGCAAACACATGCTTTGCTAGAGATGACTTTTTAAGTCATCATACATCAAACAGACAGTGTCAGCCTTTGAGGATAAACCAGTGATGGCTTGTTGTGCTCTTTGAACTGCCTCGGAGACCCAGAGACTAAAAAAGTGCCTGAATGTTTCCCTGAATCCACTGGGAGGATTGAAAGCTTCAAAGAGTAACACTATCACATCCAAGGGGAAATGCATTGATTGAAGGAACCAGTGTGAAATAGTCTTTTATAATTACCAGAATGCTGGAATTGACTGGTGTTTTGCTGAGTTATATTTTATCTTTATTGGATTAACTGTGACACAGTAGGTTATGTCAAAGGGAATCTGCATGAATATTAAAAGTAAATGTGGTGTGAATAACAGATAACTTACATTAGATGCAACAGCATGCAGCAATTTTTATTCACCTATGTAATTAGATTAAAACAAATCTGCTGAATAAAGTATATTGTCTTACTATAATCCAAATTCAAAAGTATGAAGAAGTTATGAAATGGGGATAATTGCTGCTCTTTAGAAGATGCATGTGGTTACTCACATATACACATGACAGGGAAAACTTTTGAGAAGAGCGCTAGAGAAAATGGTTTGGTAATGAGTAGAAACCATTTTAGTCTTAAATTGTTAGTAATAGTATGGCATATCTACTTAACACTTTGGCAGCAGGTCTGTGCTGTTTGGATTTAAAAAAAATAGGGGAATTGTAAGGAACAGAAATTATGTATGGTAGATGAGCTTAAGTGCCGGGACCATACATTAAATCCTTCTGATCATTTTAAAAGCATATACTCAGCATTGAGTCTTCTAATTTCCTAAATTATCAGCTGCAGGTTCTTTAACATAATGAGTGTTTTCTCTTGTACATCACAGAAATATATTTTGGTTTGGAATTTTTAGCAGAGAGTTCAATTTTTGCAAAGCTGAGCCATGGAAAATATGAATTTCAATTATATCTGTAGAATCACAGAGTAATTGAGTCTGGAAGGGACCTCCAGAGGTCATTAGACAAAGCTCTGGCTCAAAGTAGATCTAATTAGATCAGGCTGTTCTGGGATGTGCCTAGTGGAGTCTTGAACACAACCAAGAACAGATATTTCACGCTATCTTTGTTCACTTATTCAAAGATTTGATAACCCTTATGAAAAAACCTAAACCAAAAAACAAACCAAAACCTACATCTTAAACTTAAAAAAAAAATACTAATTTTCTTCAATCCAAACTGTGCCTGTTTCCTCTGCCAGCATGTACTTCCTGGAAGAGCCTGGTTCCATCTTCTCTCTATCCTTACATTATGCAGTTACAAGACAGCAACAAGGTCTCCCCTTTGCCTTCTCAAACTTGACAGAGTGTTGGATATTTAGCCTCACAAGTGACCAAAAAAAGGATCACTTCTCCAGACCTGTTAGCTGCTGCTGTCCAGTACAGCTGAGGAATGCGAATGGGGTTCCCTGACTCATGTTCAGCATATTGTCCACTAGGACTCTAAAGTCCTTTTCTGTAGAACTGTTCCCTGGACTTCAGCCTGCATTGTTTCATGAATTTATTCCATTGCAGATGCAGGATTTGCAATCATGTTAAACTATATGAGAGGCTTACAGTCCATCTCTCTAGTCTGTTTGGGCTTCTCTGAGTAGGGGCCTTGCCCTCCGGTGTGCTAACCAGTAAAGCTAATTTGGCTTTGTCCACAAACTTGTTGAGGTTTCATTTCATCTTACCATCCAAGACATTAATGAAGACATTTTAAAGTTTTGTTCTCTCTCCCTGAGAGATGCCCCTAGTGACTGGCTGCCAGATGGTCTTATGTCACTGGAATAAACTCTTTGATTTCAACAATCCAACCAATTTTCTAATCAATTGTCATTCGCTTGACCAGCTTCTGTCTCACCAAGCTGGTTATAGTGAAACTAGGAGACTGTCAAAAGACTTAGAAATCAAAACATCTAACACTCACTACCTTGTTCACAGTACCAGTCCACTACAGGAAGCACACAGATTGTTGAGCATTGGTGGCATAAGAAAATAACCCACTTGATTATCAAGTGTTCAGGAATTACTTCTCAGAGGATTTGTGCCTCAGCCTTTGCAGGCTGCTTGTAGCTGTCTGGATCCAAGTTCTTGTCTTTCTTGAAAGTGATAGAAACATTTAACTTCTTTCAGCCACCTCTTCAAAAGTTTGCTTTTTCTTTTTCTTCTTTCTTTTTATCTGACATCAACTAGCTCCTTCATCACCCTTAGGTGCTTTACATCTCACCCCAAGGGCTGTATATCTGCATTTAACTTAAGTGATCCCTAACTCACTTCACTCCCACCGAATTTGCTAGTAGACTAAGGAATCTGGAAGGCAGGTTGGATAGATCTTAGCATTAAAACTGAAAAAGTCATTGAAGATTTACAGTGAGAAAGAAGGGCCTACCTGCTATGAAAATCCTATCTATTTTTAACAAATTCTAGATATTTTTTATGCTTTCATGCACACATAAAGACGTACTACCTGTGAAAAAGTCATGGCAAGGATAGAAAAAGTTTCAAGGAGTGCCTGCTCAGCATAATCTTAGTTATGTGTCTAATGCTCTAGATTTTGTAGAAATCTCTCAAATATCTGAAAGTTGTGGCAGAGTTGGTTTTTTTTTAACTCTAATAACTTTTTCCCCTACATCATAGTAGGTAGTTAAAGATGAAGTCTGTCTTATTTTGCCTTTAAATGGGTCAGTACATGCTGAATAAGTCCCTTTAATTTTCAGAGTTTATTGATCAAATCCATCTATTCTCTAACTGTTGAAGAGCTAATATTGCATAGCTGCTGAGGCAAACTCATTTTTTATAATGGTGCATTTAAAGTCAATTAACACAATCCACACAGACCAAACATAGCCCATAGTTTCTTTCCAACAACATTTGCATCATGTCACACTTAGAATGATTCTAAATTGACATTTTAGCTGCTAAAGGAACCATGAAAGTGCATCACAGGCAACCATTTTTCTTACAGATTGCAAAATAAAGAAGACGTATTTCCTATTGCCTACCAGCTACCATTGGGAAAAAAATAAAACATTTTATGCCATTTCCCCTTCATCTAGAAGAGCTGACCTATGTTAAAAAAAGTTTATTGTAAGATTTTTTTACTGTGAGGGTAGCAAGGCACTGGAACAGGTTGTCCAGACAAGTTGCCCTGTCCTTAGAAGTGTTTAAGGCAAGGTTGGATGGAGCTCTGAGCAATCTGGTGTCATGGAAGATATCCCTGTCTGTGGTAGGGGGGATGTTGTTGGAAATAAATGATCTTAAAGATCCCTTCCAGGACATTCTATGATTCTATGATTCTGTAATTCCACGATTTTATTAATCGCATTTGACTTGTATCGTGCCATTTTTTAACATATGCAGAATCCTCAAAAGGGCACAAAAGAGGCAACAAGCACCAGACCTGTCTATAGAAATATGACTAAACATATCTAAAAATTCTATCTTCCAGTCCCACCTCTTATGGGCAGTTCCAAATAAGGTATCATCCGTAGCATCCAAATAGAACATGTTAATGTTATAGGAAAACAAAAGGAAATTTATTAGTTATTAACTAATATTTTGAAGAAGTACACTTTATTTAGTATTGTTATGAGCACATGCATATGCTTGACTGTCATAAGAGGATGGGCAGCTGTAGGACAAATCAATAACTATCTGCAGAATTGGTGCTGGTGACAGGGGCTTAGGTTCTCTGACCAGCTGTGTAAAACTGCTGTCACCAGTACAAGGATGGATGTCATAAAGATGACTTTAAACTAAGAATGGCAGTAAGTGAGAGAGTAATCAGCAATCTTGTGAGGGAGCAACCAGTAGCTGGCTAAGCAAAGTTCATAGGATGATGTCATAGCAAAGGATCAAAAAATCAGCAAAACTGGGGCTTTTTGCATGTAACCATGGAAGTTCCTACAAGGCACCAATACAGAAAAATCTTCCAAACTCTCTCCAGACATTTTACACACTGTGATGCCTCTTAAGAAATGTCAATATAATAATGCATATGGTATGGGGAATAAACATATATAAAGACTGTGTGCATTTGTAGACCTACAGTCTTACAGGGACATAGGATCTTTCCCATCACTGGAGACTTGAAATTGAGTGATATAGGCTTTTTAAGAAGCACAGGGTGGAAAGAAAAGGAGGAGGATTTGCATTGTATGTGACAGATCAACTACAGAGCATGGAGCTCTGCCTAAGGATGAATGAGTAACCAAACAAGAGCTTCTAGTTTAGTATTAAAGACAGTACAGGCAGAAGTGACATTATAATGGGTGTCTGCTATAGGTTTCTTCACCAGGATGTGAATCAGGCCTTCTGTAGACAGTAGCAGTCTCACATTCACAGGACCTAGTCCTCCTAGGGGACTTCAACCACTGCCCCACTGCTGGGGGACAGCACAAAAAGACAGTATCGGTCTAGAAAATTCCTGAAGAATGCTCATGATCACTTCCTGCTCCAAGTGGTAGAAGAGGTGAGGAAGAGAGGTGCTCTGTTGCACTTCATTTTCATCAGTGAGAAGAGGTTCATTGGGAATGTGAAGGTCACAGGCAGCCTTGACTACAGGGACCATGAGACAACAGAGTTTGGGATCCCTAAAGCAGAGAAAAGAGTGAAAACCAGCTATGCTCTGGCCAAACTCAGACACAAAAAGGAAGCCTAGAGAGGGTGGAAGAAGTAAAAAGCAACCTAGGTGAAATAGAAACTAAGTTAGGAAAGCTCAATCCCAAATGGAATTGAATTTGTTAAGATGTCAAAGACAAAAAAGAGAAGGGCTTTTGCAAGTATATGGGAAACAAAAGGAAGATTACGAGGACATTGGGCCAATTCTGACCAGATGACCTGGTGACGCAATATGAGGAAAAAGGCTGAGATACTGAATACTTACTTTATGTTAGTCTTCACTAGCAACATCTATTTTCAGGAGCCTCAAGACCCAAAGACCTGGGGGTTAATTTGGAGCAAGGAAGACTTGTGCCTGGTGCAGTAGGATCAAGTTAGGAAATACTTAAGAAGATAGAAAACTTGACATGCCTAAACCAGGGGTTGAGTGGTGGTACTCATAAGAACTAGGTAAGCTGACTGATGCTGCTTTGAGATAGAAAACTGGCTGAACGACTATGTCCAGGGGTAGGTGATCAGTGGCATGAAGTCTTGATGGAGACTGGTAACTACTAGAGTACCCTTGGGTCAGTATTGCTTCCAATTCTGTTTCATATCTTCATTAAAGGTCTGGATGACAGGACAGAAGGTACCCTCAGCAAGTTTACCAATGACAGAAAACTCTGAGGAGTGGATGATATGCCAGAGGGCCATGTATTCTACCATCCAGAAGGACCTCATCAGACTGGACAGATGGACTGAGAGAAAACTCCTTCAAGTTTAACAAAGTGCAAAGAAAGTCCTGCTGATAGGGAGGAGCAACAATCTGCAGTGTACAGTGGCAGAAAATTGCAGAGAGCAAGTTGAACTAGAGTCAGCTTGCCATGCAGCAAAGAACACCAGGGATGTGCTGGGCTAGGCTGCATAATTCTTGCCAACAGGTCAATGGAGACAATCTTTCCACTTGCCTCATCTCTGGTGACCACTTCTCCTGTGTTCAGTTTAGAGCTCAATAGTACAAAAGAGACAGGGAGCTTTTACAGAGTCCAATAAAGAGCTATAAAGATCATTAAGAGACTGCAGCATCACCCATAGGAGGAAAGACTAGTAAAGCAGGGACTGCCTAGCCTGGAGAACACTCAGAGAGGGATCTCATTAAGGATTCCAAACAGCTGAAGGGAAGGTGTAAAGAAGACAAAGACAGGCTCTTTCCAGTAGCACACAGCGACAGGATTCGAGAAAAAGGACGCAAACTGAAAAACAGATTTTTCTCAACACAATGAGATATTCTTTTACTGACAGGTTAACTGAGTATAGCCAACAGGTTTTCTAGAGAACTGGTGGACAATTCATCCATGGAGAGCTTCAAAAGCCATCTGGTAAAGCTAGTGGGAAAGCTGGGAAAAGTATTGGGAAAGAGCAATGAGGTCACCCTGAGCCTCCTTCTCTCCAAACCAGACAAACCCAGAACCCTCAGCCGCTCCTCATAGGATGTGCCTTCCAACTCTTCCACCAGCTCTGTTCTCCTCTGGACCATTCCGACCTTCCCACCCTTGTCAGCCTGTGGGGCCCAGCACTGCCCACAGGACTCAGGGTGAGGCTGCACCATGGCTGAATCCAGCAGGATGATCCCAGTCACAGCTGGTGATGCTGTGTCTGATGCACCTCGGGATGGGGTTTGCCCTCCTGGCTACCAGGGCACACAGTGCTGATCACCCTGAGCTGCTGTCAACCAGCACCCCCAGATCCCTTCTGCAGGGCTGCTCTACACACACTCCTCTCTCTGCTTATACTTGTGCCCAGATTTATTGCATCCCAGGAGCAGAATCTGGTATTTGTCCTTATTAAATTTCATGCCATTGATGAATTCCCAAGGTTACAGTCTATACAGATCCCTCTACAAGGCTCTTGTCCCTCAAGAGAGACAACAGTATATCTCAGTTTGGTATCATCAACGAGTTTCATAATGTGTATTCAACTTCTTCATCCAGACAATTTATTAAATAATTGAACAGAACTGACCCAAGAATTAAACACAGGAACGTGGCCAGTGACTTCTCACCAGCCAGTTTTAGCCCCATGCACTACAACCCCTGAAGCCCTGGTATTCAGCCTGTTCTTCACAGTACACTGTGTACCTGCTCCTCTCACAACTATGTAACTTGTCCAGAAGAATACTGTGAGGGTCCGTATTAAAAACCTTCCAAAACTCCAGAAAAACTACATCATCACCTCTCCTTCATCTACTGTGTAGGTGAGCTTATCATAGAGGGGTAGAGAATTAATTTAAGAGGACTTTGTTGAACCTGTGCTGTGTCTGGATGATGACATTAATCTCTAAATGCATTTCAATAGTACCCAGTATGACCTTCCCCATAAAATTTCCACATACTGAGGTTAAACTAACAGGCCTGTAGTTTCCTGGGACTTTCTTCATAAACTGTGGTTTTATCATCTAGCTTCCAGTCAGTAGGGACCTACCCAGAATTCCAAGAACTTTGAGACGTGTTCCCAGTTTAAGATCTACAGATATCTTCAGTACTCTCAGATTAATCCTACCAGACCCCCATAGTGTTAAGGACATTTAACTGATCTAACTTATTCCTTACAATTTCCACATTCACAGATGGAATGTCACTGCTTACTAAGTCCCTACTTTTAATATTAAAGACTGAAGAAAAAAGCATTTAATGCCTTCATTTTTCCTACATCCTCACTTGCTACACGACCAACTTCAACAAGCATTGGTCCAGTATTTTCCTTAGTCATCTTTTGCTATTGATCTACTTGAAGCCCTTCTTGTTGTCTGAAATAGCAATGGCCAGTTTCAAGTCTAGCTGAACTTTGTTCTTTTACATTTGTTCTCTGTACATAGGAACCACCCCCCTGTCCTGCTAAACTGATGTAACTTCCAGAGATCATACAATGATTTTTGCCTTCATGAGGAGTTTCCTGTTCAGCTAAGCTAATCTTCTGTCCTATTTGCATAATGGGATTGCTAGCCCCCAGCCCTTTTAATAAGTAGTTCTTAAAGAGTGACCTGTACTCATGGACCCTATAACCCCAAAAACAGATTCCTGGGGGACACTGTTAACTAGCTCCCTGAGTAACATACAGTTTGTTCTCTTAAAATACTGGCTAGGAACTCTACTGAACTTTTTTATCATCACATCAAAAATTCTAAACTCAGGTTTTTTGTGAGCACTGTGCCTAAGATAGCCAGCCTCTCAACCTTATATGTGCCTTCTATTCACATGTAATGAGACTAGATCCTTTTTCCTAGCCAGCTCATTGAGCAGTTGTGACAAGAAATTGCCTTCAATACACCTCAGAAATTTCCCAGACTTGTTTGCTACAGCCCTATGTTATTCTGTTGATGTCTGAGATGTTAAGAAACATAAAAAAATGCTGCTCTCAAAAGCAGTATCTGCTGCTCCTCAGTTTCTGTGACAAGTTTCTGTGCATCGGTATATGGGGAGTCATACAGCACTTGAAACAAATCCTCAGGAAATGCAAATTATTCCAGCTTTGGTCACATCAACAAAGCTCTGCCAATTTAAAACAGGCATGGACCCGGTCCACTTCATAAAATAAATAAATAAATAAATAAATAAATAAATAAATAATAAAAACTAAATAGCAAACTGAAAGTTTTTGCAAGGAAATTCCCAGCTCAAAGCAGATTTTTTTTTCTCCTGGGAGTTATAAACCCTTGAAAGTAGCAGGTTTATAATGGAAATGCTGACATGATTTTAACTATAGCATTGCAAAAAGCAATGCTATAATTAGGCTTCGATCTTCTTTGGAAAAAAGGAAGAGGGAGGTTATTGTTCAATGGACTTCTCTGTCATTTGCTGCAGCGATTCTTAATTGTGTCTCATTACTGCAAGATGATCATTACTCTACTTGTCTATCTGATTTAGAGACCACTAAAAGTGTCTTGTAACAAGCAGCCGTCTCCTATGCAACAGTCCTTTGGCTCTCACCCTCATTACTCAGAATCTGTCCAATTATTTGTTATTAAAGTAATAAAAAGGACTGCAGCAGAAAATGTGGGAGGTAATTGTTGGAGGCCTGCCGAGGAAAAAAAATGAAAACTCTTTTCAAGGCACTGGGAAAGTGACATCATTAATTAAGTGTTAGAGAACATGCAAATCAATCACACTCTCAAGAGACTGTAATAAAATAGAGAAAACATTATTATCATCTGAGGTAAAAGAAGGCAGAGTTTCCCAGTCAGTGCTACATCCTCAGAATGGCAGTGGTAATAGGGTGCAAGCTCCAAGTAAAATGAGCAGACGGGTATATTTCAGCATAAACTGCGCTTCTAACATGCTGCAGCACAGAGGCAGCAAAGAATCCAGTTGCAGTATAGGATCTCAATTTAGGATATCCTGTAAATGCTGTTTATTTGATAGCTATCTCACATGAGAGTGTATATATCATACATTTTATATATATATATATATATATATATATATATATATATATATATATGTATGTGTATGTATGTATATATGTGTGTATATATATTTTATCATTTGTTTATATCATTTGTTGTAATTTACACTTCACCTTCCTAGGTTCATTTATTCAAGGAGAAAGAGGCAAAGAAGGAGAGAGAGAAAGAAGTCTTTTCAGGTAATTATTTACACAAGTGAAAAAAATGATACATCAGTCCTTAATCACACAGTTTTAGAAAGAAGATTATTGAAAGTAACTGTGATTTGGGCACATCATGAGCAGATGCAAAGGTGTGGCACATCACTTCAAAACAATCAAGTCCCAAAGAATTCATCTTCCTTCATGCTGAGCTTTAGATAGGAAAAAGGAAACACAGATTTCTGAGGAAAACAGTTCAGATGTGAATTAACAGATTTAACTGAACGTATCTGGTCTGTGAAACACTGATTTTCAGAGCAGAAATTCAGGCACAAGGAGGAAGAGCCTGGACTAAAAAAAACTCTCTGAGGCATCCTGTTAGGGGTCTTGTCTTGACTTGGAAGGAAAGACAAAGGCTCCTTTCCAAAATACCATAGATTTATGCAATACATCTTATGTAAGGACTATAAGGAAACGGTTTGGTTCATGGTTACTCCAAATTCAAGAATTCGCTGAGGTTTCTTGGGTCAGCTGAGAACAACCTCAAGAGTAAAACTTACCTGTTCCTTGCGCATGTCTCTCTCTATGCCCTGGCCTCCTGAAACAAATTATGTTTAACATGCAATTTTGAGTTTCACAGGAAAGAATCACTTCTTTCTTTATGTATGGAAGCAAGACGAGAGACAAATTTTCCTTGACAAACTTGGCACAAGCAAAGTGTTGGATTTTGAGCTTTAGAAAAAAAGAAAAGCATATTTAAATTTGCATAGATCAGTTGTCTTCCATTTTTTACCATCTCAGGTTTAACACGGGATGATCAGACAGAAAATACAGGGTAACCTGATGTTCCCTGCAGTAGTGAAGTCAATGAAACTTGACCACTGTGTAAAGAACCAGGCTGTAGCAAAATTTAGTCTTCTTTAACTAGTAAGCAATCAAAGTAAATTATCTAAGGAGTGGAATGGGAGTACAAAAAAGTTGTAGCAACACATTTAGCCTCAGCATTCTGCACCTGAGCATTTAAGACATTACTATAGGTAATGAAAATACATTACACAACCTATTTGTGGGTTAGGAAAAGCCTTAAGGAAAAGTCTTAAATAGACATTAACTCCCTAAACTTTAAAGTCTGGAAGGCAAAATATAATGTAAAAATGCTGTATGTAATTTTAAATTGTCACTGTGGCCAGCTCTACAGATAATTACAACTGAAATACTTTGCTCTAAGATAGAGAGGAAATTTACATCCTACAATTATGTAGGATGGTGGCTGCAAAATGCACAGAAGAATAAGTTTAAGATACAAGGTTAGCTTGCTACAAAATAGCCGCAAGTTGACATGGTGATGTTTTTCCCTCATAGCACGGAAAATCAGAATTTTCGGTTGGCTGTTGTTGTCGGTTGTTTTTTTGTTTGCTTGTTTGTTTGTTTGTTTGCTTTGTTTGTTTTTTTAGTTTGTTTGGGGTTTTTTTTGTATTGCTGATGTTTCTGGAACATACTTTGTTAGTCTTAAAAATTGCAAAACTCTCCTAATAGATGCAGTCAGAATGGAAGTTCATTCATCGAGTGTACCCCTACATACCCAGTAAACTCAGTTTTTTAAATACCACACTATGAAGAAGAACTCACTGAACACAATCAGTATTTTCAGAGTCTCACATCTCAGTGTAATCATAACCAGATATTTTGAGTGACAGCTTTCACTGAATTTTAGTTTATCTCTTTTACATCCCACACATCACTTTTGAAGTCTCAGATATTTTAGAGGTGTTGAAGTAAAGACTGCAAACATAATTCAGAAACAGAGGAAGTGTTTTATCTGTCTATTCCTGTGCTAACACATACTAAAATATTTTTCTGTCCTTATCACACTCTCAAAGACTCACCAGGAGAGCTATGCTGGAATACAGACAAGTCCAAGAAAATGGCAGATTCAGAAATCTTTCAAAAACAAAAATAGAGAATTTCTTTATCTTAATTACTAAAACATAAGCATTTGTATCATTTTTGGAATTCATTGTAAGGAATTTTTGTATAGCCCATCTTGGTTTCTCTCCAGATATTACACTGCACATTTTCTGCATTTTCCCAGTTTTCAAACACAGCTATTGATTGCAAAATGAAAAACTAAAACTAAAATCCAGTTGTGAATTTGCTCTGTAGTAAGTTTCACCTGATATTTATAACATGCTAAATATCCTTTTCAGGGTATTCCAAAGTACAGGAGGTGGTTTTTTTGGGTTTACCAATTCTCATAGTGTTATGATCTTTGGTGTACATGTAGGCCACCTCAATTTAACACTTGTCTTTCACTTACCATTTCTGTAGCTCTGATATTCTTCTTTTGTTCCATTTCTTTTCATTATATCATTTTTATTATTATTGTTTTAGGCACAGAGTAAAAGAATGCACATTATAGATACAGCTCTCCATCCTCATCCTATTTTCCTGTGATGAATTTTTTAATATTAGGTGAACAGTATACCACTACTGCAGCAAATATTATTAGCAGATTGGTTGTTTTTTCCAATGCTTGAAAGAGGAAGCAATTTTATCAGGTCTGTGAGTTCTAACAGACTAAAAATACGACTCTACTCAGTCTGTGTTTTAAGCTTTTCATTAGATCCAAATCCCAGACTTCCTTCTGAAAATTAAATAATGGAAATTGGAAATAGGAACAACCCATTCTTGTCTTCAACAAGTTAAAGTGCAAAGTTTGTTTATTCAGTCTTCTAGTTATATAATTTCAATTTAACTAAGCTCAGTAAAAGGATCACGAACTCTTTGTTAGGATACTTTTGATAAGGTTGAAAAAAAAATAAAAGTATGTAAGCCAGTTTCTATTCCTCTAACACATTTTTCACTACCTGTTGCCCTTTGGTTTTTCAAATTAAGTATATAATTAGTTTGACTATATTCTTTCCTTAGAGATAGACAGGAAAATCTATGACTTGTGAAGTGGAAAACAAAGAAATCAATAGGTGTCTGCCTTAGTGAGAACATGAGGGGATTTGTAAGTGTGGCAGCAAGAGCTGCCGATTTTGCTAAGATGCTATTCTACATTGTGTCAGAGATTATATCTTGACTCGTATTACAGAATCAGTAAAAAAATAAAATACAACAAACTCTGCTTGTTTACAGCAGAGAGAATAGACTTGGATTCTACTCAACAATTTTTTGTGGGTGAATTTTTATTCATATTTTTCTGCCCTAACAAATACTCCCCATACATCACAGAGGCCCAAGGACTCTTGCAAATACAGTTTACCTATACAATAGTCTGAAAGTCTCAAAGCTGTGAAGGGTTTGGGGAAGAAAACAAAGGAAATCTTTGGTAATAAAAAGTTCTGTCAAACTACTTCTCAGTTTTTAGTCTCTGCATGCATCACTTCCAAACAAAATACTTGGGGGAGAGGGCGGGTCAGGTTTTGAGTTTGACTGGTTGGTTGTTTTTTTGGATTGGGTTTGCTTTGGGTTAAGGTCATAAGTACAGAAAAATTTGTTATGCATATGAACATTTAGGATTAAAATATTACCTTCCAGTGAGTGCAAGTTTTCTAGCACAATCAAGCTTTCCTATAAATTCGGAGCCTAAAACCATTAGAGGAAATAAACATACATGCATATGTTTCTTATATAATATATATATATACAATTAAATATATTTTTAAATTTTTATTTATTTACAAAACTTAAAAGGTAACACTTCTAAGTCTTAAGTGGAAGTTCAATTATTTGCTTTTATAGGAAAATACAATTAATTAATGATTGGGTAACCTTAGTTCAAATACAATTTTATAAATCTTCTGACAGCTTATATTAGAAAGGCACCCAGCTTTGAGATCTAAACATGCTCAGAGCCAAACTTAATCTGGGCAAACCTTCTGTTCCAGTTATTTGCTGGATCTACCTATCATGAAATTGATTACTTTATAGTTGCAATGGGCTTCCCAGGCAGTAATCTGCATTGTTGTTTTGTCACAGTTTCATTAAACAATTTTAAGAAGCAAAAGAATAAGTATAATAAAAATATTAAATAATGCACAAAGTTGCTCCAGAGAGGCATCAAAATTCCTTGAAGGAAAGGGATCTTTTGGATCATATTTACCTGTTTGTAAATGGAAAGTAAGCTATATTATTTAAAAACTAATGTAAGACATTTGTAAGCTTTTCTCCAAAATGATAATAGAATTAAAACATGGTCCTGATTATGAACATTGACTGAGGTACATGTCTGGAAAATAATTAATTTTGTCTAGAGTTCATGTATAGGCACACTGATAACAACACTAAACTTGATCAATTAAAAGACTTGCTGGACTGAACAGGATAATATGAGATAGATTATCACATTCTCACTGTGTCTGACCCTTTACAATTATTTTCTAGCATTTATAAAATGGGCAATGCTGTTACCATTTGTGTCATTGCTATTAGTAGCTACAGTAATTTTAACAAAACACTCTGGAAACAGAACCATTTCCCTCTCTGTTACCCTTTTCCCAAGATGTAACTAACTTCCCACATGTTCAGTGAGACAGCTGACAGGAGCAGAACTGTGAAAAGCACATTATATGGGTTAAGATCCTTTCCCTGTCAATCGCTTCCACTGGTTGTGAGACTTAAAAAGCAAGTTTCAGACACTTAGCTATGTAATCATTTTATGAGGTCCATATTCTGGGTAAAGCCTGCTGTTATTACTACTGGATACCATGTAAATCAAACAGTAGCTTACAATCTAATTATTATAAACCCATGAGTTCTGTCAACAGAATTTAACCCAAGGAGATCCTGTTGTTCACACCATTTTGCAATAAAAAGAGAAGTCATTTAGAAATAACTAAATACTTCTTTACGAGTAAAACAGAAGATAATTGTGAAGGATTGCTATGTGTACAGTGTTCTTAAAATAGGAAACTAAATAGCAAAACAATTTGCCTTCCATATATTGTGTTAGAACAACTCTGATGCCCTCATGTGGGAAAAAGATATTTTAACACATGCCAAGTTGGCTGAAAATTAATGTTAGGAAAGAAATGTAACCTTCCCAAAAAACTTAGGGACAAATTTTTTTATATTATTATTCTATATTTTGATATAGAATAGAATCAATTTTATTTTCATTTCAGTTTGAGCAGGAAGATGCAACAAATGCAAAAATATAAACAAAACCAAAACAAAACAAAACAAAACCCCACAAAAACTAATAAAAACCTCATCAAACAAACAAGAAATAAGAATTATTTGTGGGAACAAAGACAGGTAACAAACATAAAATGTGCATCATTCTGAGGCTTTACATTCTATAATTATTGTTCAGAATTGTATTTGATTTATCTGTTTGTCTAAAATCTGCCTTCATCAGAAAAACAATCTAGTGCAAAGCCTAATTATGGTATTTAGGGGGTAGGCAATTAATTGAAGAGTGAAAAATAAAATTTGTTGTCTTTTGTTTAAATTCACTCACATCTATACCCTGGGGTAGAATAATTTTTTAAAGACTTGCTATTTTTATGATTGACTCTCTATTGCTTAATCTCCATATCACACTGAACATGAATTAAAAAGGCTTACTAAAATTGATTATTTCTGAATTTGGAAATCTATCATTACTATATATATGTACTGAAACTGTGCCAAGCTATTTCAGGAATAACCTACATTAATAGATAACTATAAACAACCAGTAGAAAAAATTCCTCATATGCCAAAGATATCAGAATTTGTGTGTTTTTATGGCCTGAATACAGCAGAGTCTCTGGAAAAGTAAGATATAAGGGTTACATCATTTAAACCAATCACCATTTCATGGATTTTCTCCCCCCAAACTGTCTAGATTAATGTTATTATACTCCCTTTGGATGCCTTTTATTTCTTTTTCCATTATAAAATACATATGACTCAAAAAATTACTTAAAGAACTCAGGGGTTTTTTTATACAGTTAGATGATCTGAGAACAGTCTATTTCCTGAACCTATTCATTATTTCTCCATAAATACTTTTATATGAACATATCTGCCCAAGGGTCTGCTGAAAACTATTCACTTTGGTTACTGTATTTCTTTGACTATTTTTAATTCATCATTTGTTCTGTATGCCCAAATCACATGACTTATATGGCATTGTTTCTGCTTCTCAGTTGTCTGACTGAAGAAAACCTTTGTAAAGCAGTAGGCAAATTATTTAATCAGGACTATCATATTACTAAACAAACATAATTGAATGTATATGAATATTCTTCCAAAGAACAGTAATTCCTCATTATTAATATAAACATATGTCTCTTCTCTCAAATGTTTGCAACAAAAAAGGGTAAACAGAAGCATACACTCTGGTAAGATCAAATAAATTGGAATTTTAGGCCATGAACATACTTTTTCTTTCCATTGCTTACTCAGCCTTAGTCTCTTCACTTAAAAATGCTAAGGAATTAATAAACACTACAATTTCTACATCAGAAAGTAGACAAATGCAACATAAGGAAAAAGATTTGCAGTGATGCTGCAACCAGCATGAATAAGATCTTCAAATTTACAGAAAATTTTAGATTGATCATCTGGCTTTCCCTTTGGGATGAGGAGAGCACCATGGGAAGATACATCACTTCAAAGAACTATGGTAAACCTCATCTCCTAGAGCAACTCAGCAAACAGATACAAAGGAAATTACTTCAGCTCCAGTGATCAGAGGACCCAGATTTGGCCTGAAAGGCTGGCTTTAAAATATCACACCTTTTGCCTCCACATACAGAGCATCATATGGCAGTGCTGTATTTCTTTGGGGAATCATTGTCAGATGGTGAGGAAAAGTATACATGGATAGTTAAAAAAAAATCATACCCAGCCAACAAAACAAAATCTGCAAAGTAATAAGCATTCTGGGGCAATACCTTAAGATTATCCCTTTAGGACTAAATATTGACATTGTCATAGTTTGATTCCTTTATAGTATTTTCCCTGGATCAGGTGGGTTTCCTTGTTAGGCTAAGGATGATACATGCATAGGTAGAAAGAGCCTTGGAATAAAAGGAGTAATGGATACAAATTGAAAGACAATAAATTTACGTTGTATATAAAATGAAGGTCTTCAACTGTGAGGGTGGTGAGACACTGGAATATGTTGCCCAGGGAGGTTGTAGATGCCTAAACCCTGTCTGTGTTCAAGACCACGTTGAATAAGTCCTTGAGCAACTGATCTAGTGGGAGGTATCCCTGCTCATGGGCAGAGGGTTTGGAGCTACTTGATCTCTAAGACCCCTTCCAATGTCTTAACATTCTGAGATCCTGGCAGTGCCTGCATTTTTTTTCATTACTTGAAAACACCTGTATTGAAGACTTAAAATACAAAATTCATTGACAGCCTCAGCCTTTTCTATAATCAGTCTCCCATTTCATTCCACAGAGGGCCCACATTATTCCTTACCTTTCTTTTGTTAACAACATACCTACAGAAGCCCTTCCTTTTGTCTGAAATCCCTGGCCAGATTCAATTCTAAGTCAGCCTTATCTTTTCTAACCTCATACCTAACTTCCCATACCATTTCCCTGTACTTGTCCCGGGCCACCTGTCCTCTCTTCCACCTTGGTAAGCTTGTTTGTCCTCTGATTTTTTGCAGCAGTTCGTTATTTATCTGTGCAGGTCTGTAATCTTTTCCGATTTCTTCCTTGTTGGGATGTACGACTCCTGAATTTGGAAGAGATGATCCTTGAATATTAGTGAGCATTCTTGGGCCCCTTTGCCTTCCAGAACTCTATCCCACAGGACTCCACCTAGTAGACCTCTCAAGAGGCCAAAGTAAACTCTCCTGATGGCCAGAGCAGCAAGCTTGGTGAATGCCTTTCTCACTGCTCTGAGAATCTCAAATTCCAGCATCTGATGGCCACAGCTGCCTTGGAACACCATTTTTTCCACCAGCTTTGTCCTGTTGGTGAGAACAAGATCCAGAATTACACCTCTTCTCTTTGACTCCTCTATCACTTGTATGAAAAAAATGTCACCAACACATGGAAGGATCTCCTGGATTGTTTGTACCCTGCTGTGCTATCACAATACATATGATGGAATTTTTGTAAAAATGTTTAAATTTATATTAAAAACTAATACTAATGTATGCTATTTTATGCCAATGAATCTTGTCCACAATTCAACTATAATCTTCAAAAACTTAAGTGTCATACAAGGTAACCAAACAAGAGAAAAGGAGGAGAAGGTGTTCTGCTGCTATCACACAATAGACTAAATCTCTTTACAAGTACTGATAAAGCCTTCCCAGGAGAAAACAAAAGGCTACTTCTGAAGTTTTTGGGTTTCAGACCACAGCTTTCACAAACAAACACTACCACCCTTTCTCATGTTTCCTTGGTAGAAGAAAATATCCTATATCCAGAGGCAATAACAGTCCTTAAACACAAAGCAGCATTGCTGGTGACACAGTATTTATATGATAGTTATCTCTAAGGTGAAATACAGCATCGACTTTTGTATTGTATTTTAATACAAGAACAGCTGCACTCTTTTAGCAATATTTATATGTACTTCCATAAAGGGTAGATAAGCTATCAGAGCAATATCAGTATTCAGATAAAATTCCATATAGTCTCCAATGTTATTTTGCCATATTGAAGAAATAAGACCAAGGATATTTTTATTTCTTTCTTAAGCTTTGCCTTTGCAGGTTTTTGCCTTTTAATCCCCCATAGCATTTTAAGAATCCCACCATACCATGTCTAGTCTTCCCTTAAAAAATTCAAGTCTTCCTCCACTTTATTTAAAGCATTGTACTCCCTATCAGGTACATATGGAATGTAATGGTGATTTACTAACCCTATAGGATGGATTTTTCATGTGAATTTTCTACAGTAAGGATGCTTGCAGTAAATACTTTATCAAAAGAGACACAGCAAAAAATGTTTTCTTTCTTCAATATCATGCACAATATCAGTTAAGAAACAGTGCTAGATTCCTAAGTAATCAACCAGCTGGATGTATGCAACCTCTGTGTGTTTCTATGCCTCTGTACCATGCAGAAAACAATGATTCCTAAGTTGGATAAGAGCTTCTGATCAAACACTGCCAAGACATGACCATAATCACACAGCAAGGTATACTGTTTACATTATCTCCTTTACCATAAAAGCAATAAAATATTTAATAACAAAAGAAAACCAGAAGCTGTGTTTCAGAAGCAGTGAAAGATTCTCATGGTAGTCTTTCAGTCCCTTCACTTTGGATTCCCAGTTTAGACAATAACTAATTCCCAGTAAAGTCTATGTTTTCTTTACATGTACTCTTTTACTGAAGTCTCATATTAATTTAGTCCGAATTAAACATATTCCTCAAGTCATTCTGCTGCTACTTGAAAAATTAAAGGATCTTCTTCATACTCCCAGTAAAGAAATCTGCTATTCTCATACTATGTCCAATAACCAATAAATATAAGCAAAAACATAAAAATTTTAACTTCTAGTTCAGGCAGTTTAAACTCAGAGTAATTAATTTCCATTTAGACATTCAAAACTTCAAAACAGTATCTGTCTTTATGACCATTGGATATATCCCTCAATGTTGAGATGGTTTAAAAAGCACATGAAGACATAACATGTACTGTCAGATATCCAAAAGATTCATTACCTAGAATGCGTACATTATTTGTCTTCCCTGTTATGCAAAATATCAGCAATGGGCAGAAGGCAGGCTTCCAATTCTGCCAATATTCTGTGATCTCTAAAGTCACATGAGAAACTTCTGATGACTGAAAATGAATTCCTAATGATTTTTCTCCTAAACAGTGCATTATCTACATGCCACATAGAATAGGAACCACCAAGAAATGCAGTGTGAAGGACAGGATGCCAAATTGAGAATCTGGACCCGTGGGAACCCACTGCATCACTCAACTTTGTGTAATCTACAAACTTACTGTGCTGCACACAATCCCACTGTCTGTAACACGCATGAAGATATTAAAGAGAGACATTAAGGAGTACTAGACCCAAGAAGGAGCCATGAGGGACCCTACCTACCACCAGCCTCCAGGTGAACATAGAGCCATTGACCACAACTCTCTGGCTGCATTCATCCAGGTAATTCCTCATGCACCAAGTAGTCCACCCTTCAAATTCACATTTTTCAAGTTTGGGGATAAGCGTACCATGTAGAAGGCCTCTCAGAATTCTGGGTAGATGATATCTAGTCCTTGTTGGGCCTTGCCACCACACCATCACAGAAGGCCACCAGATTGGGAAGGCGGGAGTTGCCTTTAACGATGCTGCACTGGCTGTCTCAGTTCATCTCCTTGCCTCCTGTGTGCTTTAACATTGTTCCCATGAGCATGTGTGACATGATCTTCCCAGGCCACAGAGGTGGCCTGCTGTTCCCAAATCTTTCCTTCTACAATTTTAAGGATAAGAGTGATTGGATAGATAAAAAGTTAAATACTCTTAATGTCTCCAATTGGTGGAACCCTGAAGCCTGGGAGTTTTGAATTTTCTGTGCTATCAGGCACTGATCCCCAGGGAAACACTGTTTTTGACTTGAGGACTTGGAGAAGACTTCCAAATGTGAGTAATGAAGTTATAATCACTGGTGTGCAATTTGAATAAAAGTGTGTAATATCACATGGTAAAGAGTTTAGAATTTGGGGTTTTAAAATTTAGTAATAGGTATGGGACAAGATGGAGGTTCTTGGACGTTGATTACTTCTTCCTTCTTGATTTTAAGTAGTAGATTTTGGTTGGATGGAAAGTACCACATTGTTGATTACAGGTGTTTGGTCATTTGGTCAAAAGTATAAATAATATAGATGTTAGCTTTTAATGGTATAGTTAGGCCTTAAAAGACCTTGTAATAAGCAAGATACACCTCATTTTTTTTGCTTTTGTCTTGTTAGCTAAAAGTGTTGTAGAACTCACTGTACTTCAGATAAGAATTAATAAACAACCAAGTCCAAACACTGTGGCCCAGGGGAAGGCAGGGGGCTCCTTGCTGCCAGCCCTGTGGGGGTGGGGAGGAGGCAGGGGCTCCGTCCCCCCCTCCCACCACCGTCACGGGTGCGAGCGGGCTCCATCCCCGACTCCCGCCACTGCTGCGGGTGCGAGCAGGCTCTGTCCCTGCCTCCTACCACTGCCGTGGGTGCGAGCGGACTCCTGCTGGTACCACAGGGCAGCGCCGGGCCAGGGTGAGCAATCCCATGATTCCATTACTAATTTGTTAATTTGTTGCATGTGGGTCCTCCCTGCAAACAAAAATACGGTTTATAATCCTGTGCGGTTTGTATATGGACAAAGACTTAAACGTTGCCAACACCCAGACATGCGGCTTATAATCAGGTGCGGCTTGTAGTCATGAAATTACTGCAATGTGCTAAGCAAGTGTTTAGACTATGCTACCTATGAGGTGATAAGTTTACATGCACCCACTATTTAACACTGTCAAAATCCTTTTTCCTAAATATTTACAACACTTTCCAGTTAAGTGCTGCAATGTATGGAGAACTACAAGCAAAAAACGAAATTAGTAGGCATAAAAGAGTTAAGCAGATGGAGAGACAGAATCACCTCTGCCCTTCTCTCACCCTCTGCCATCCTTCCTTCCATTATATTAGGATGCAAAATAATTTTAAAAGTTTCTTTGAAGAGCACAGAGCTCCCTTATGAACACTACTACCACCTTTTTTAAATTATTAGTTTTTTTCAAAATTGACCAGTATTAGTTATTTTAGAAAATATCTTAAGACAGACTTCAAAAGAAAGGTAAACACCAACTAGCAGTCTCATAGTGATACATCCCATTAAATTTTTCGGATTTTCTTTCCTGTTTTCTTTGTCTCTTTCCTTTCTTACTTGTCTGAAATTACAACTTTAACACTGAAATCATCACTATCTAAAGTGTTCCTGGAAGTTTTTCCACCAGAACCCATTTTTCTTATAGAAATCAGGATTTTTTGTCAAATATCTGCCAGAAGACAACATTTTGTTGTTGTTATTGTTGTTTTAACAGTTTGCAACATGTGATGCTTTGAAGTAAAAACAAATTTTTTTTTTGAGTAGATGAACATTAGAGGAAGAGCTAAAGAACACATTCTTTTTTTCGATTACCCAACCATCCTGATCTCTTTTTAATTTATTGTACTCCATCAAATGATATTTGGAGCTCATTTTACTTACTTTCCACTGCTTTTACCCACGGTAATTCAAGAAACTGCCCTTGTTCCAGATCACCAGTTACTGAATCAGTGGTAAAATTGGCTATTTATGTTAGTTTGAAGTTTGTCTGTCTAGAGAATCTCACTAGACTTCAGCTGAAGCTCCACACTGTTTGGCAATTGTACTGTCTTTGCACATTTATATTATGGCAGTCGTCAACCACAACAGGTCAAAAATACAGATTATTTAAGGAATGATTGCTAATGTTTTCTTGAAATACCAAATCAGAATACTGATCCTTACTAAGATAGTAATTGGCATTTTCTGCCAGTGACCACCTGCCACGGTCCGCACAACCTGAGCGGAGGTCGTGATGGTTCGTTCGACCGTGGGGTGCAAAGGACAACAACAAGAGACTACGGTTTTGTTCAGCAGCAAGCAGCAAAGCAGTTTATTGAGGGTTCACAATTCAGTTTCGGGGTAATGGTGGGAGAGAGAGGGATAAAAGGGTAACGAAGAGAGGGAGAGAGAGGGGAGGAGAGATTGAAAGGCAGAGAAACAGGGGGCTAAAGAGAGACAGAGTAATGGAGAGACAGAGAGAGAGAGAGAGAGAAGAGGCAGAGAGACAGAGAGACAGAGAGACAGAGAGACAGAGAGACAGAGAGACAGAGAAAGAGAGAGAATAGGGGGGAATAGCTACCAACAGGTGAGAAGTCCTCAGGTCATCTGGCGATGTCTTCCATCTGTGGGGGAGAGAGAAGTCTCCAAAGGTCTATTCTGAGAGTGATAATTTTATAGTCCATTTCAAGGCGAGGGGCYGCTGGCCAAAAGGTGGGGAGATTTATGGATCATTGTGAGTGAGGCCTGCTGTTCAGCTGCAGAAAGTACAGTTCAGCCTGCACCTGCTAGGGCGCAGTGCACCGTGACAGTCACACAACCAAACCCAGTCCATTAGAGCATCCGCCTTGGCCAGACTTAGCAGCTCCTGCCCAGCGCGAGTGGTGGGGGTCTCAGGGTCTCACTCTCTGATGATGATTGTGAGGCAGAATCAGGCAATCTTCAGATGGACCCTTACACCACCCATGGAATGCTCTTCCTGTTACACTCATTGATCTGTTTGAATAACACCAAAAGGTCATGTATCATGATTTCGCTCCAGAAGTCCTTGATCTCCTCACCCCACGACTTTTGGTCAAATGGCGTTTTAGTGGTCTGCAGACATGCAACACAACTTGTTACACTCACACAAACTGTACTTCAACATACACTATGATTTTGCAATCATTTATGAGAAGCATATATTTAATCATTTTAATTTCTTTCCTGAGATCCATCTTGGGTTCCTTACAAAATGACCTTTGAGTCTTTGCACCATTAATTCTGTTCTTAAATTACTTCATCAAGCTCCGAATAAAAAAAACATCATCATCTTGGAAGATGATTTTTCTTCTCTAACTTTTCAATTCCTACCATGCAGAAGTTAAACATAATGATTTTACCTACATCCAGCACATTTAAAAACTTTAGTTAAACTTCATTTTGGGAACTACTTATATCAACAGTATTTATTAGGATTCGTTATCCCTCTTATATACCAAACCACTTGATGATGCATTAGTAGCATTAACTAGTTTCTACTCCTAATATTTTTGTCTCTGACTCAGAATGTGTGCACAGAAAATTTAATTTCTCATATGCATATATTGTCTAATACTGCCACCTCCCTCTAGCTGATGTTTTATTATTTCATGACCTTATTTTCAACCAAGATGTACACCGGCATCTTCCCCCAAAGCAGCCCATAATTATTAAGCGTGTACAGTATTACTTGGCTGTGGGCCCTCTTCATTTTCTCTTTATTGCATCAGAAATACTAACATACCTCAGCACATTATTTTTGCTCATTGGCATCATCTCATGGTTTTGCACATAGCTTTGTTTTCCTTAGCTTTTAAGATTATCAGTGGTCTCCAGAATTACAGTAATTTCACGAATACAAGCCACACTGTTTTGACTAAAATTTTGCTCCCACACCAGAAATGCAGCTTACATTCAGGAGAAGCTAATATGTGAATAATTTTCTGACATTTCCAACCCCTGAAGTGGAAACCGAGGTGCTGAGTCGAGCAACCTGCCAGTAGAAGCCGGCATTTCGCGATTGTTACAAATTGTTACTCTGTTGTGCCACAGGTGGAGCTGGCTCCCTGCAGGCAGCACAGGGGGCGGGGAAGGTCCTTCCTTCCCTCCTCTGCCACAGTCCGAGGGAGAGACGAGGGGTCCCTGTGCTGCCATCCCCTCAGCCCGTGGGGTAAGCGGGGGACTCCTGCCCCTGCCTGCCATGGCAGGAGCAGGCAGGCTCCGCCCCCACCCACCGCCGCGTGAGCTGGGGGGTGCTCCGTCCCTGCCCACCGCCACCACGGGAGCTGGGGTGGCTCCGTCCCTGCCCGTCGCCACCATGGGAGCAGGGGGGCTCCGTCCCTGCCCACCGCTGCCACAGGAGCTGGGGGTGCTCCATCCCTGCCCACTGCTGCCACGGGAGCTGGAGGGCTCCATCCCTGCCTGCCGCTGCCTCTACGGGAGCTGGGGGGGCTCCGTCCCTGCCCGCCGTCGCCACGGGAGCTGGAGGGGCTCCGTCCCTGCGCGCCACCACCTGCACGGGAGAGGGGGGACTCCGTCCTGGCCCCATCGGCAGCCCCAAGCGGGCCGAGCCTGCACAGCCTTAGCCGAGCCAGTAAACCCTCCACCATGATGCGATTCTGTTACTATTCGGCAATTTTGTTGCACACGGGTCCTCGCTGTGAACAACAGAGCGGCTTATACTCAGGTGCGGCTTATTTAATGGCAAAGACCGAAATGTTTGCCAACACCCAGAGATGCAGTTTATAGTCCGTGTGGCTTGTATTCGTGAAATTACTGTAATTTAATTTCTAGTCTCTAGTGTTTCCAGTTTACTTTTCCTTATTTGCCATCCAGGATATTTTATAGATTAATAAAAACAAGCATTTGTACTTAGGTCTGAAATAATCAAAAGGTTTTTCAGTTTGCTTTTTACTTTGCTGCTCCTTACACAGAAAAAGCAGAAGACACAAACACAAAAACAAGTAAGATTTTTAAATTTTTTTAAAGTAAGCTGTAAAGAAAGTAGATTATCAAAATTTTAAAGGTGGATTATTCAGTAATACCCAAGAAAATATACACAAATCAAAAGAAGTAAAATCTCAACTAAACAGGCATACATTACAGGACAGCAAAAATCCATGTTGCACTGAAATGAAAAAATCATGCCTGAGTGAACACTTAGAAAGTGAAATCTCACTTCATACATTTAAGTCCAGCTATTTAAACAAATAAGGCTGTGCAACTTGCAATGTTAATAATAATAATGAACCTTTAATAGTGATGTTACAATGCGGGAGAAAAACTTTTGAAATGAGCATGCTCAACTGTCTTGTCTTTGACTGCTAAGGTAATGAAAGCTCCTTAAAACCGTTCTTTCTAATTTCAACAGTCTTAAAAGTAACACCACCTTTGAGCACCGTGGAATACACGAGTAATGTATTTGTTTATAGAGACTACATAAGAAATATGCTATTCTGATTGTAAATTAGAGAAAAAATAAAATCGGATAACAAATGCATTCTAACTTTATCATTTTGGAATGATTAAATTAGGTTTTTATTTGAAGGTGTTGGTCCTTTTTTTTTTTTTTTTTTACCTTTTTCATTTTCCCATGTAAGGAGAGCTGTTATATGACCAATATATTACCAACAGTCCCAATTTGTGCCTTTAAATACTTGAAAAGATGTTACATAGCTTGGAATAGTTCAACTATACTGACTGGAATCATGACTGTATTAATTTAAACTGTTCTAACTGACTTGTAAACATCTCAAGGAAACTCACAGACTTGATAAATTTTTATTGACCTGGAAAAGTTGAGAGTTTTTTTTCTAATCTAGAAAGAGTCAGCAGGGCTCAGACAAGATATTCACTGACCTGGAATGACTGCTTTTTCAGCCCTTCTGCTCCAGAATGATTGTGAAAGACTTTTAGCAACTATGCTTTTAGTAACAGGTAATGTAATTTGCTGAACAATGTGCTGTTCCACATATTGCCTTCATTTCTAAAAGCACTTTAAGAGTCCATGCATTAATTTCAAGAGTAAATACTATATGGCATGCACAACATCTGTTGTCTGAATTATTTGGCACAGAATTTTTATAGTGCTTTGACATGAGTCTGTTTAGTCTCTGTTGATAACATATCATTTGAGACTGCTTCACTAGTGCTAGGACTTTTCGAGGAGCTACTTTTTCTTAGTCAGAAAAAAACCCAAAAACATTAGGATTATATGATAAAGGCATAATTATCCAGAAATATTTCTTGATTTTAAAATGGCATTTTTGAAAACTGGCTACTGTAGAAAGAGGTTGTGTTTTTGGACTCTGCTTATAATGCCACAGGTGAATGACTTGATGTGAAGAACCAAAAAAGTTTCATAATATTTTACATTGATTGTGCATACTTTGTATCCCATATTTCATCACACTGAGCAAGAGCTATTTTCCTGAATGACAAGAGACTTGAGTTCATAGGCTGCTGCCTGACACATCATTTTCTAGGAGGAAATACCAAGGCCCTTGACTGAGCATCAGTCACTTACCAGGTTTTAAGCAGGTTTTAACCAGGTTTCTTGGCCCTTCTTAAACTCCTGATGCTTGAGATGTTTTAAGCAGGCTTGAGCCCCATATATTTTGGATTTATAGCAAATGTCCAGTATTTGTCTTTTAATTTGGAAAAGCTGTCTTTGAAAACTCCATATGCCTTGCTATCTAAGGTGTTCCCTTGTTGCAGCAGACCTCTCTCAGGGGCAGAAATAAACCAAGACACAGGTTCTCATTCAAAAATATGGAAAGGGTCCTGCTTTATTCTTCTTTACAGGTTTGCCATCCTGACTCTGGCTACAGCAAGCTCCTACTGTAGGGCCCAGCTGCAGTCTCGGACTGCTGGCTATTTCCTGGTGGACTATGACTGCCAGTGTTGGTTTGCAGATTCTGAACACAGTTTTCACCCAGCTCAGTTGTGACTGCCGGCTCCAGCAGCAGGCTCTGACTCCATCAGACCTAGTCTGACCTCTACTGCAGCTCTCTTCCTTGTTTTGTTTTTCTTTGTGCCTCTCTAGTTCACTCCTGCTTCCTCAGGGCACCTTTACTTCCTCAAGGTTCTCTTTCTCCAGGCCCTCTTTCTCAAGGGTCCCCCCTGAACAGCCAACCCACCCTTTTCATCGCACTTATCTTCATTAGTCACAGCTGTGACTCATTAAAGTCAAGGCTGTTCCTCTTCTTTGTTAATTAGTACAACTGTGACTTATCAGGGGTGAGGTTGCCTGTAATCCCTTCTTCTACACCTACACTCCCTGTTCAAAATGAACAATCAAGAACAAATGTAATTCATTCTTATGAGGTAAAACATTTAAATAGTGGCACCATGATTTTCCTAGTGACATGACAGTAAATACAAGGGGCTTTGAGGATTCCAAGACAAATAGTCAAGATCATAGTTTACCATTACAAGAGCAATATTACTTCTACAAGAACTTGTTTTGGACAACATAAACTATGCTAAAAGTATCTAATTATGAAGAATAGTAGATACTATGTAAGTCCTACATGCATTCTGTAGTTCCACTTTTCAGTTGTGAGTGCCCATATCACATCTAAAAGGACTGAAGATTATTTTCTATCAGTTTCTTTATTACTTAAAGTCATATAAGAGGAATTGCATTCAGGTAGGGAAGGCTGCTTCAGGATCATGGCCTATGTGCTTATTTTCATAGGAAACAAACAGTGCAAAGAGCACAAAGAAATGTGCGAGCTATGAATAAGAACAGTGTTGGTATATCATGTAACTAGACCATAAAGATCTGATGTAGCTTCTAAGACAGCAATTTTGTCTTATTTGAGGTGAAAGGAAAGAGAAGAAGCCCAATTCAGTCTCCAAATAAACAACTTTTAAATTATAGCAGTTTCTCTCCATACATTTTTGTCTCAGAACTGACAGATTTTCAGTCATTTTTACTCAGAGAAATGGCACATCAGTTTCATTACTCCCCCCAGCAAGCAACTATTCCAGGAATTAAACATTTTTTGTATCATATTTAGTGATGAGGGCAAGGCACATTTCAGCAGTATTACTTCGAAGGAAAAAAGGCAAAGGTTCCTGAATAATCAGATGATCATGCCTTCCAGAGAAAAACAACCTGGCCTGGTGTGATGGTTCAGAAACTTTATCTGCACAGTGGAATACAAGCATGGTCTCCATATTCTTAGCAAGAGTCATACCCAAAACAAATGCAATGTGAGTAGGTTTTCAATTCCCTATCTCCTCTTGGCTTTTTTTTTTCCCAAATAATATCTTATTCATTTTTTCTTCTGTTGAAAGGGCCTCATGTGGAAATGAAACTTCATCATAAGCCAAATCTTTCAAACATGTCATCCTAACCAGATATTAATTGTAGTATTTCATCAGGAGCAAAACAAGAGCAAAGACTTTTTTCTTTCTGCATAGTTCCAAATATAAAACAACAACAACAAAAAAAATAATGATTCCATTTTTTTCCTTTAAAAGACAAGATTATCAGTGATTTTTGAAGGTTTCTGAATTCCAGTGCAACACACAAAAGACAATGTGCAAAATCCATGGACAAAGGTATTGTAAAGAAATATTTTCTCTCACACTGTCAATTTAAAAGCATGAATGACTGCTAAAATCATAATAATTTTCAGTTAAAATAAAAAATGTATACCTTATCAGATATATAGACAAGGGAAAGTAGAGAACAGAAATTGTCTATTAATCACGTCCTTTCTTTTCTTCAGAAGACCTGGTTTTGATTGATTTCTTTAGCCAAAAAAGAGAAGTTATTATAATAGTAGAAAAGAGAGATAAAGTGGATGGATAAAATTTGACAATTTTTACCTGGTAATTGCTTGGTAACCAGCATGATCATTGTTAAAGTATTTGTCAAGAAAAGTAGAAATCCTTATAGAAAATGCTGTTCCTAAACATTTCTATGGGAACCCAGATTTATATAGTTTAAAATCATTACAATTATCTGGTTGTCCAGGTCCAAGTCCTTGATTTTTTTTGAGTATGCTTACCTCCATTTAAAAGAGCTATGGATTTCACTCAAATATTTTCTCTTTAAATGGGGAAGTTGGAAACTAAACCAGATCAGCTATAGCAAGCTTTTTAATGAAACTACTAAGTTTTAATGCAATTAGAGGTGAGACATCTAGAGTAGCAATAGATAAGATAGTGGGTTAAAAGTTGTAGAAAGAGAACATTAAAGCAAAGCTTGTTTTTTACTTCAGCAGAAATTTATAGAAATTTTTTCCAGTGTATGATTTTATTGTTGCTAAAAGGATAAAAAGCGAGCATACCTGAGAAAGGTACATAGAAACAACTGGGAGTCAATAGATTCATTACTTTTGTCATGAGAAGTACAGACCTGGAGGCCAATCAGAATGATTTTTACCGCAGAATTGATAAAGTAATAGTAATCCTCCTTAAACTGGCAAAGGCTGCAAAATCACACTATGGTTTGACAAGCTAAAAAGTTAATTAAAATGAATAATCTGGAGAAGAGGATCCAGAAACCTTTGTCAAACTAAAGAATTAGAGATTAGTTTGAGTTGGAAGGGAACTTTGATAGATCATCTAGTCCAATTCCCCTGCAATGGTCAGGGACATTTGGCCTTGCTAAACTTCACTAGGCTCCCACACGGGCTCACTTTTCAAGCTTGTCCGAGTCCCTGTGGATAGCATCTTGTCCTTGCGGCATGTTAACTCCACCACCTTGCGTGGTGCTGTCAGCAAACTTGCTGAGGTTGCACTAAATCCCATTTTCTGTCATTGATGAAAAGATTAAATAACAGTGGCCACAATGCAGACTCCTTAGGGACACCACTTTACACCAATGTCTACCAGGACACAAAGTCATTGACCTCTACCCTCTGGAAGCAACTGCCCATTTAGGGGATTGGAGTATCTCTCTTACAAGGAAAGGCTGAGAGAGCTCGGCTGTTCAGCCTCAAGAAGAGATGACTGAGAGTGGATCTCATCATTATCTGTGAGCATCTGAAGTGAGGGTGTCAGAGGATGGATCCAGGCTCTACTTGGTGGTGCTGAGCAATAGGACAAGAAACCACTGTCACAAACAGGATAAACAGGAAGTTCCACCTGAATATGAGGAAGAAATTCTTCACTGTGTGGGTGACCAAGCACTGGAAATGATTGCCTGGAGAGATTCTGGAGTCTCCCTAACCAGGGATATTCAAGAACTGTCTGGACACAATCCACAGCCATGTGCTGTAGGATGACCCTGCTTGAGCAGTCAGATTGATCCAGATGTTTCCCTGAAGTCTCTTACAACCTTACCCATTATGTCCTCCGTGATTCTGACCAACCAATTCCTCATCTAGCTATGGAATTACTCAGATGTAAAGAGACTTCTGGATGTTATTCAGTCCAACTTGATGTGCACCCTCATTCAAAGTAGGAACAATTTAAACCAATTTTCTTGGGACCTTCAATTAAATTTTGGATCATGGATCCTGATGAAAAAAA
>PYHW01009258.1:192659-204800 GCA_013186435.1 Turdus rufiventris | reverse complement strand
GATTTTTTGGAACTGGTGCACAGCTCAGTTGCTGTCTACTACTATGTAGCAAGGGCTTTGCCAACAAATAAATGTTCTCTTCCTTATTTAACTAGTGTCAATAGAAGTGTCTGAGACATTGAATAACCTTTTATCCATTAATTCATTTCACCACTAAAAATGCACACACTCGATAAAAAAATGGCGAGAATATTGTCAGTTAAAAAAGAAAATTCTACAATTTCATGCAATTGTTCCTCCTCCAAAAAATAGTTTTCCTTCTTTCACTTCCATCTGTTCACATTATAAAAATATTTTTTCCAGTTAGACAGTTTTTTTCTTCTTTTTTTTTTTTTTTGAGCTTTTTCCTTTCCCTTAATTTTGCAGTGAGCAGACTGTATGCACACACACATGCAAGCACATCCACTCCTCTCCACCCCCCCACGCCCTTTCTCAGTCTCTCTGCTTTTAGCAATAATTTGCACATAATGGAACAGCCGGGGTGGGGGGGAGGGGGAGGAGGGCATTGATCAATGACCTCTGTCTCAGAGATGCTGTTCCAAGGGAAACACATCTGCCAGCATAAAGTATTGGAGCAATCACAGCTCAGTGAGCGCCGTAATAAGCAACTGTTACACTGGAGCCATCATTCATGTTCAGTTACAGACCTGAAAGGATATGGCACCTCAGGGAGCAATGTCCTTCCATAAATTTGGGCAGCAATGAAGAATGATTTGCAATCAAGTAATAAAAGGCCTAAAAAAGGTCCACCACGCATACTAACATCCAATACAGCTGATAAAGAAAATAAAAAGCCTTGCCATTGTTTGCTCGTTATGTAAACTACACAGCTGTCCAAGCAATTAAGATATGATTTTGGGAATTCTCTCGTAAAAATTTGCTAACAGCGCTTTCACTTGTGAAAGTGACATTCTTCTTTATCACTAAAGTGCATTTCATTAAGGTAATGCAATTTCATCTAGCTTAATAGTAGGAATTGCTCAACCTTATGGCAAGAGTACGTAAACAACATAAAATTAATGACACTCCATGCATTGTGGGAATAGCTTTGCATTAGTGATAGCTTTGATCAAGTAATAGAGAAACTAACATGCACTTCGAATTGTTAGTACTCTAGGGATTCCTGATCACTATCTGCAAAGTCATATTTCTGGTCTTCTGGTTGCAAAACTGTTAGAAAAGGTTAAATTCACAGTAAGCTTTTTCAGTACTAACACTAATGAAATAAGCATGAGAAAAAAGGCATGGGTCTGAGGGGATCCATCTTCACAGGCAGGCTAAAAATATAAATGAAACAGAAGAGATGTGCAGAGGTCTTCTAGAAGTGATGATCGACTTTACATGTGCAACAACCCCATGATTCAAGAGGATTTTTCTTCCATTCCTTCAGATAAGAAAATTTGGAAGTGCTGCAGACACCACTTAATATTTTGATATTTTTATGAATCCATCTACAGGAATGTTTATTATGCTTACATGCTTTATTATTTCTGTTTCTCCCATTAATGGTATGGCTGTATGTTTTTGCACAGTACTATGGGCTGGACAATTCTCTAATATGAAAGATTTTTCACATGCCGAAGTCAAGAAAAAACACCAAGGACATCTAAAGTCACATCTACTCCCAGAAGGATCTTCAGTCTTTTGTACTTCCTTTCTTCCAGTGATAAGGTTTTACAGATATATACAACACAGTATTGGTCTATCACCAGAGCTTGTTTTGGTCTGACCCCTTTCTTATAAGAGATATTTTTCTCAGGCCCCTCTGGATGCACAAGGTTAGGAAACCTCTGACTGCTTAGACAGGCCTCACTACTTCCTGAAAAATCCCCCTTAGGCCAACACAAACATGTCAATCCATAGGAGTAGCCCCTATTAAAACAGCTAAATCTTGGTTGGTAGTATTTATACACTGTACTGGAGATTACCTTTCAGTTCATCTCTGTTTCAGAGGAACAACTTAATAAAATTTGTCTGAAATACTCTCATTTTATTAGTGTACGCCCTTGTTTTCTCATTAAATGAGTCCAATTAAATGGTGTGGTTTAAAACCAGCTGAGAATTAAACTCCAAATTAGCCTCCCTCTGGTGAGAGAAGAACATAGGCAGAGACTATGGGCTGAGATAACAATTTACTGAAAACAAACAAGAAATGAACAGGAAAAGCAACAACACATTCATAATAAAAGTATACAAAAGAGAGATAAAAGTATGCTCACCACCCTGACCCACTTCCACATGTCTACTGAGACAAAGACAAGTTGTTGGACATTACCAGAACTGGCACCACATGGCTTCCTGTGACAAAGGAGAAAATGGCAGATATTACCACTCCCCCTCCCTGAGCCAATGGAAAAAATTATGGACAAACCCATCATGCCAGATTGTCCACATCACTCCAGTCACAGCTCCTTGTGGCACCTGGTGCACACACACTAAGTTCACCATTATTTGGCTGGACTGGGCTGGGCTAAGCTCAGCTGCGTTCTGTGTTTATCACTTGGATTTACATGCATTCTCCCATGGGAATGAGGGACAAAATGGTGCCACTTCCACTGTGTGGTGGCTGTTCCTTCTCTGCTGAAGCCATGCTCCCAGCAATGACCTGTGGTATAGAACAGGGAGCTGGCTGTGCCCACACAGCTCTGGGCTCCAACACCCCCTCAGCAACTGCAAGAAAATTAGAGCAGTGCATGAGAAGGAAACCCATGACAGAGATGATGGAAAGTAGGAAAATGGGGAATGCTTTATCAGAGATTGGTAAGACACTTCCAATGAGGAGTGCTACTTCTGGGGCTTTTATTTTGGTTTGGCTTACAGCTTTTTAGAGCTTTTAATTTAAAAGACAGAAGCTAACTCTGTCTCTCTCTTCCAGATGCAGGACATAAATTTGCACCTGTAAATCTCCTTCACTTAATTAACTTCATGACTAAAAAAATCAGGCTTCAGATATTCTTGCAAATGCAACATGCACATATACAGTAATTTTACGACGATAAGGCACACCCTTTTGACTAAAATTTTCCCCCAAACCTGGAAGTGCGCCTTATAGTCCGGTGCACCTTATATTATGCACAAAGTTGCGACATTTGCCACCCTGGAAGTGCGAGCTGCAATGGGAGGGCGGTGCCATAGGAGCGTCAAGTTGTGAGGAGTGGTGGGAGTGGGTGGCTGCAGCCAGCAGGAACTGCGCAGGGAGGAGGGAGCTGCTGCTGACCCCAGCCCCGGTGCAGGGGGAATGAGGAGTCTCCAGGCACCGCTGGCCATGGGGGGAGCAAAGAGCCACCGGGCGCTGTCAGCCTCGGGGGGAAGGAGCTGACAGTGGCCGCAGCTGCTGAGCTGCAAGCTGAGCTGCGCCAGCCCAGGCCGGGCCAGAGTGCCTGGGCCCACGGCAGCTGCGGCTGCCGGGCAGGGGAAGCCGGACCCACGGCTGTGAGGTGGTAGCCGCAAGACGCGCCAGCCGGTGCTGGGGGCGGGTAGGAGTCCCAGGGCCCACAGCACAGGGAGGGCACCTGGGGCTGTGTTTAAAGGGTACGCCAATCTGTGAAAAATGTTTGCAAACTGACCACCTGCCAGTAAATCATTGCTTTGTTGCACGTGGCACAGCTCCTCGCTGTAAAAAAAAAAGTGAGATCTATGAGCCAAGCTGTGAGGGGGGGGCGGCGCCACGGGAGCGCCAAGCCATGACGGGGGACAGGAGCAGGCAGCCCCCAGCCAGCAGGAGCCACACAGGGAGAGAGGGAGCTGGCAGCACCGCGCCGCTCTGAGCCGCGGACGGTCCCAAGCCACAGGCAGCCCCGAGCCACCCTGAACCGCAGCAACCCTGAGGTGTGAGCCATGGCCTCCCCTAACTGTGGCAGCTGCGAGCCGCGGCCACCCCGAGCCCCACCTCGCCAGACGGGGGTGGGCGGGAGTGCTGGGCCCTGCTCATGGGGAGGATGCTTTGGACTGCGTTTAAAGGCTACACCAATCTGTTAAAATGTTTCCAATTTGAGCACATGCCGGTAAACTCCACGATCTCGCGGGATTCTGTTACTAATTAGTTACTTTGTTGCGCGTGGCTTGGATCTTCGCTGCAAAAAAGTGCGTCTTATAGTCCAATGCGCCTTATATGATGTACAAAGTTGCAAATTTTGCCAACTCCCAGAGGTGCGCCTCATAGTCTGGTGCACCTTATGGTAGTGAAATTATTGTAGTTGACAGGCTTACAACACAATCATGGTCTCAAGTCTCCTTAAGCAATAGCAGTGTAAAGTGCTATTTAAAACAAGGGTAGGTGACACTGCCATATAACATTGAGTTAGACTCCTTTTTCAAAGTGTCCTTTTCATATTGAAGTCATTCTTCAACAGGAAAAGGATTTGAAGTTATGAAACAAGAGTAATACAACTAGAAGGAAAGGATGTTTTACTAGTAATCAGTCAGGTCCCGGACTATACAGGCCTTCAGTGGGAAATCCAAGAAAGAGCAAATTCCTCCCATTTAAGATACATCAGTATGTCATTCTAGATGGCAGGCACATTGCTGGATTAATGAGAGCAGAATAGAATGAAAGTGCAAATCTGAGGCCTAAAAACCTAAATCTGTAAAACCCATCAACTGGACAATTTCTAGATACAGAACAAGCAGGTCTCTGTAAGGATATCTCTAAACCAACAAGGAAGAGGATTAAGAGAATGATATATACAAGTACCCAAAGGCATTTTTTCTTAAACAGTTTACCACTTTACTGGTATACACAGTAGGACTCCAGGATACTGTAGTTAGCAGTGTTAGCTTAAGACAGGAGAACTAGCACCAAACAATGCTAAACAATTCCTGCAGGGTCTTGGAAGTCTGAGACTCAGACTTACAAAATAAGCCCTTTTAAAAATATTTGAAAGGATTTGAGTTTTGCCTTTTTTGTTTTTGTTTTTTTGGGGTTTTTTTTGTTTTTTAGTATCAGGCTACAGCTAGTCCAAGAAAGCTAGGCAAAGATCCTACTGTCTTTATTTGTTATTATCCATCAGGAAGTCCTCTTTACCGGGAAAAAGTACACTTAATAATAAATCTACATAAGAGATTACTGCATCTTTCATAGTTTAGTCACTCATTCTTAGAGGGAGGAAATTGGTCTGACAGTAGGCATTACAAGTATTGCTAAGCAGCTGTCCAGAAACTGTTAATTTCTAGGGATAAATCCTGCAGATAGTGTTTATTTCTAAATATGAAACAATTAAATTGTTTCAGAGTTTTTCCAGTTATATCTCCCAGGGCTTACATAAAGCCTTGATACACAAGAAAAACACAGGAGCAAGATGGCTATGGATTTATCCAGAATTCTATTCCCATGTACGAAAACAGAAAAAAATTGAACATTCTTCTCTAATAGGTTACTAAATCAGAGGGCCACCATGTCTTAATTCTCTAATGCCTTGATTTCATAGGTCCAATTCTTCTATGATTTGGGCACAAAAAGTTCTGCTCTCCAAAAATATTTCTCCAGTTTCCACAGGATTGTCTATTACTATTTATACAGCAAAGCCATTTTTTCTTAAAAGGTGATCTATCAATACTGGCTTTGGTCTTGAATGGAAACCCACCAATGATTGAATTAATACACTAGATCTGAGGGAAGGGGAAACAGATTCGAATGCTTTCTTCTCATTTCTTGTAAGATTTATATGAATCAGATTATAGTGTCCATGATACCACACTTTGTAATCTATACTTCCTCTGTGCCCCCAACAAAGCATGCTAATTTCTGCCAATAGTTAGAACTTAATATTTCCCCTCCTTGTTTCCATCTCAAACATTTTTTAGTTAAAGTCACTGCTGTTATTGTTTTGTGAGGACACATGGTCCCTTTTGCAGCTCTGAAAACTCAACAGATTATAAAAATGATGACATGTTCTGCATCTTAATTAGAGCACAAAATCTTAGTGGCCAAAATCAAGTACCTCTTATCTTTTAGATTTAACAAAATACAAATACCTCATGAGTGAATTTGATCCATAAGTATAGAGGACCAACATTTAACACTCTTGGACCTTTTGAAGATAAGGGTGAAATTTTTAAAAGCTCATTCCAACAATGTGTTTTATGCCATAACTAAAATATTCAATTTAGTTGAAGGCTACCTGTATCACATATGACTTCTCCCGATTAGACTCAAACTTATTTCAGTGGCAAAACAGCCTCAACAGTATTTCCATAGACAAGAAAGTATATATTGGACTCCTTAATGTCCAATACTTTGCACCAGAACTATGAAGATGTTGCCTTACCTGATACAACATAACTATCATGAAGAGGAAATTAATTAACAAATATATTTATTGTATTTTTCTTCTCTCCAGCTCTTTTCATTCAAATCTAATGTATTCTGGATGAAGGTAGAAAAATAGACAAAAGCCATTCTGTTCATATGTGTCTCTTTCATCACAGACTGACAATTGTCTCAACTCTGTTTTATGGATAAGATTTAGGGGAGCTTGCATATAATGGAAGCTGTTCACATTTCCAAAGTGGAATATCTGTTTACACGAGACAGTGACTAAGAAAGATTTTGTTACTTTAATATGTTTGATAGGATAGATACTAGGCCAACTGGAAACTTAGCCATTCAGGAACTCTATGTTACACTCTAAAGTTGCAGTACCTTGCATTTGTCATTTATTTCATTTAAATATAAGACCAACAAGAACTATACTTCATGACACTCTTATGGATATGTTGCCCATAATTCTGATACTTCAGTTTTACTCAAAACAGGAGATAGTTTCCCTTCAATATATCTCTTCAATACCACAACCATATTCCTGGTCTGATTTAAAATATTTCATAGGATATAAAAAGTGTTTCTACTAGGCATTTGTCGACTAGTAAGGCTATTTTTTATTCCAAGTGACTTCACAACTTTATATTCACTGACAGTCAATACCAATATTTTCACAAGTATACTCTACCTATGTTATTATTGAGCTGCAATTAAAAACTTTTTCTCCCTTTCTTCAAACAATGCTTATTGCAACATAATGTGAGCTGAACTTATACAAATTTGAGGGTTTCAGTGGAAAAAACCAACAAAAACAAGAAACAGTATTATGACATTACTTTTTGGCTTTCAAATAACAAGATAGAGTGAAAAAAAAACCCCACCAAAATTAATACATCAGAGAGCTCTGCCAGGCTTTTATAACAATACAGGATTTTTCAGCTAAAAGGAAACATATTGAATCTTCAGACCACACCCCATTCTTCACTGCTTCAGTTGTCTTCTTTTGTTTACAAGTCCCTGCCATCCCTCTCTGTGAATTGAATGCTAAACTGTCTCCGGAGAAACGTTATATTGCTTACAGAATGCCTCAGCAGATGGTGCTTCCTGTCGCAACAGAAGGCTGTGATTACACCTGAACTCTTCAAGAACTCTAACTTACACAGAAAAGCAAGATAAATGGAAGTATTACAGCTCTATCCTTTTCCTCCTCTGTTCTCTCACCTTCAGAAAAAAAAAATCTAGACTTGGAAACCACTAACATTTTACCACAATGGTTTGGCCCAACCTCCATTTCAGACATATGATCATTCCATACCTTGTTAGAACACTGCATATTACACTTATAAAATAGAACAAACTTCCACCAGGAAGAGTCCATAAGCACAAAATGAAGCACCATGAACACCACTGGATTCAATGCTCTATAACAGAACAGAAGCTAAATTTGGGACCATATAGCTTAAAAGCAAGAACCATAGAAGCATAGTAGGAAGTTAAATATGTATGCATTATCTTAATAATTAGCAGATAAATAATTGCTATTGAAAGGCAGCCATCTGAAATAAAGAATTTCTGTGAATTACTTCCACTATCTTTATATTCCCAATACCATTCTTCACTGTTTCTACAGATAGTCTTCATAGCTCATATGGACAAAGCAGGACAGAAAAGGGTCAATACTACTCTCTCCATATATTAGTCATGCAAATTAGTCTTTTCTCTGGCGGAGAAATGTCCTCATTAGGCTCTGCCTACCTCTACCATTGTTATTTTGAGCTTTGACTGTCTTTAAGCTTTCAGCACTCAAGTAAGTTCAAATCAAAACCAATGTTCAATTTGTTTGTAGAGTTCCAGGTGGTCAGGGACCTCTTGGGACCTTGCAAAACAGGAACAGATGAGAATAGGTCCAAGTCCTTTACTTAAAGGAGTACAGTAATTTCACAACTATAAGGCACACACTTTTGACTAAAATTTTCCCCCAAACCCGGAAGTGCACCTTGTACTCCAGTGCGCCTTACCTGACGTAAAAAGTTGCAACATTTGCCACCCCGGAAGTGCAAGCCCGCAACAGTCCCCAGCCGAGCAGAACCCTCCAGGTGGCAGCATCAGGCCAGAGCTGGGCTAGGGCGAGCCTGGTGGCATCGGGGCGGCAGCCACACGGGCTGGGGGGGAAAGCGGGGTGGCGCAGCCCAGGCGGTTGGCCAAAGCCGCTGGCATCAAGGCGGGCCCGCTGGCATCGGGACGTTCCCCGAGTTGGGGGGAAAGCCGCTGGAATCGGGGTGGCCGCCACGCAGGGAGGGGGAAAGCCGCTGGCTTCGGGGCAGTGGCGGCACAGGGCGAGCCTGCCAGCATCGGGTCACCCGGAGCACCAGGGGACTCCCAGAGTGCACTGGCAGCGCAGGGTTCCCGGTGCGCCAGGGGCGCGCATGACGCCCAGAGTGCCAGGGAACTCCTGGAGCAGTGGGGCCCCAGGGACTCTCCACAGAGCAGCAGCAGGCATGCCTGTCCCCAGGGAGGCTACATGGAGCGGCTGGGGGCAGAGCCTCGTTGAAAAAAAAAAAAAAAATATGCGCCTTATAGTCCAGTGCGCTTTATCTGACCGACAAAGTTGCAAAGTGTGCCGACTTCCAGGGGCGCGCCTTATAGTCCGGTGCACCTTGTGGTCGTGAAATTACTTTATATGGATCTGCCCACATCATGTCTATTCACTGAAGCTGGAAAGGCTGCATTCATCTGAGCTTTTGTAGCCAAATGACAATACTTCATCATAAATGGATCCACATCAGAGATGATCTGCTCCTCCTCCCCACTTCCTGACTGAACTAGAGAGAAAATTAAATTTGTATCTGTGTTTTGTAATTTTTATGAATCTCTCACCTTCTGTATAGATGATTCATCAGTATAACTGTAAACCTTAGCATAATTAAGTCTTCGGAGTTTTCTGTGAAATTTCAAGTCTCACTGTACAAAATAATGTATAAAAGTTAATATTTAAAAAAAAAAATCCCTTCAGAATCTTACAGGTTTCAACACTTAGTAATTTCTTACAACCTTTTTTTTATGGGTGTATTTTCCCCAGGAAGTAAGTTCTGGTATATCTAAATAGCATCAGGTGGTGATTAATTTCTTTAAACAGGGAAAAAAAAAACCTTACCTTATCAGGATATTGTCAGTTCTTGCCTTCCCTTGCATTCTCAGAATACATGTATACATTGTAACAGAGAGGAATGTGACTGTAGGCAATAGATTGCATTACTGCAGAGTTTCACACCAGTTTACCAAGCTCTAACCAGATCTGACCCAGCTGTTCTTGTCCACTGTGTCTTTCTACTTGCCTCTGCATCCATTTTCCCTCATACTCCTCCCAGTAGGTGCACTCTCTTCCCACCAGCATAGCCCAAGGGAGAAGAATGTTCTCAGGCCCTTGTGTTCATGGCAACATTTCTTACCAACTCAAGCACCTGGATGGTGCATCCCTTCTTATGACTAACAAAAATAATTGATGTGTACTGACTGCCTGAATTAGCATAGCACTCAGTCATTAACTTAATATGAGCCTACCAGGTTTTCTAACAAGAGGCCTCAAAAGAAGATTAGGGGAATAAATAGAATTCACTTCAAATAATATTTTATTTTATAACCAGTATCAATTCCAGTTTTAGTCAGCTGAATTAACTTCTTTTAGATGTCAGTTGATATAGATATGTCTAGTTATATGAGTACTTAAGCACAGTGAACAAATATGGGAACTGGACATTAACACCATTTTTGTTGGAACACAAAAATGTGAAAGTAAGTCACAAGAACTAGGTCAAGAATGCCCATAGTCTGTAAAGCACCTTTAAACACATGAAAAGAGATGGCAACATTTTCATCCACATTAAAGATACACAGGTCAAAACCTGGTGGTCATCTCAGATTCCTTCAGTTCTTTCTCCTGTACATCTGTAACAGTGGCTAGTCTTGTCACCTCTCATCTATGATGTTCCAAAACCTCTCCAATCATTCTTGCATTGTGGTAGAATACAATATGTATTAAAAAAACAGAACAAAACAAAATAAAACAAATCCTTCAGTTTTTCTGTCATTAATAAGATAATGTATTGCACAATTATGTACATGCCTTATGTTATTTACATTCTTCTATACTTCCTTTACTCCCCTTCATTCTTGATGTATGCTAATCTGCTTGTACACAGTTTCATCTTTCTCATATTTACCTCCTGTTTTCCTACAGGTAATCTCTTGGCGCCAGTTAAGTAATTTCATCTCTCAGATGACTCTTCTTAGAAAGAAGCTCTGTCCCTAAGCTATCTATTCTATACTAAATTTCATATTAAAAAAAGAAACAAAAAAAACCCCAACCAAATGTCAAGTGTCCTCAGCCATTAATCCCAATGTATGTTTGGCATTAAAGTTAAAGTTGCAGCAAAGTAACCAGGACACCTTCAGCCAGCCAAAAATCTATACCTAGGGAAATACTATGTTTTCATCCTGGTGCCCATGCGTAGTTATGGCTTGCTTGACTTGCAGATCAGAGGAAGCCATTTCCTTCCTTCCTCTCCAACTAGGTCATAAATCTCCCCTATTATTTAAAGAGCTCTATTTTTTAATTTCACACATTTTTCTTAATACTCTGGAGAATAATGACTCCTGTAGCTTTCTCTAGCTTCTGAACAAAAATTTGAGGCCTGATCCCCATCCCAAGAAAGATAGCATTTTTACTGTCACCATCAGCTTTTTTTTAGAATTAATTCCTTTTGCTTTTAATGATAGAACTCTGCTTCTCAGAAAATCAGCTTAAATCTTTCCATATTCATATGAATACCTTAATATTTGTCTTAATGTTCTTTGGGATCTCTGAAGGGCAATAATTGTTTGTGTATTTCTGTGAGGTACTTCAGTGAGTTATCCCAGATATCGCCAAAACATTTCAAAACATACCACATTCTATTTTTCATGGCTTTTGGTTTGGAATGAGTGTTAGAAGGCCATTAATGGAAGGAAACTGGTGTAAGCAGCTGCTGAAACAGCAGACCTTAGTGGTGCTATATGGAAAGAGCAATGCATTCAAACAATAAACATCACATGCAAAAATAGATCACTAGTTCTCTCTCAGAAACAGAGGTTTCAAAGCACATTTTTAGAGGTAGGCAAAAAGATTTTTCATAAATTTTGCATTCCATCAGTACTAGAAATATATTTTTCTGAATCTTCAAATATCATTACATCAGCTGCTGTTAATCCTGTTCCTCATCTGAGGAGTAATTATGTGACATCTATTAATGAAGTAGCCAATGATCTTCAAAACCTCTACATCCTCACACCTATCTTTTCATTTATGTTGACACTTTAGATATACTTCTTAGAAACAACAGTGAAATAAAAAATTCAGAAGACCTGTATTTTCAAAGGAATTGTACAAATAGTACTGAGAAATAGATTAAATGGAGTTACATAAAATTGACATAAAGTCAGTGATAGAGTACAAGACTGAATCCAGAACTCACTAATATCATTAGATAAATGTGCTTAGTTTCAAATCCCCTTTCCAATGCAAAATTGTTTTTTATCCTTGACTTTACTGGAAAATTATACACAATCATCAGGAAAGAGATGAGTAAAACTTTATTATCACACATGGCAAGGGAATTGTGTTTCTCTACACTGAAAATATAATCAGTTTTCTGATTTAAACTTTAGTGTTGCATGTATTTCAGCTTAAATAATAACCAGAATAAAGATGATGACATGAAAACACCTCCACACAAATCTAGGGTCTCCCTTCTTACCCCATTGTCCTGGTTTAAAGGGACAGTATTGCAAGAAAAAGGAAAAGGCGAGAGTTTTTTCTTTCAAGAAATGGATAGTGAAAATCCCCT
>PYHW01009258.1:163079-186733 GCA_013186435.1 Turdus rufiventris | reverse complement strand
AGCTATCTTTTTGTCTTGAGCACTTAACGGGTAACAGGGGAGCCGCCCGGCCAGCTTAACATAATAATGGGAAAAATTTCTAAAAAAACTCCCCCAGCCCACAACACCCATCCAAGATTTCTGAAGGATTTTTGATACGTTATTTTTCAGGAAGGTCCACTGTCAATATCTGAATGAAATCTCATTTTCTGCTTTTCCATAGCACATCAAATGAGATAATCAAGGTGCTTATTAAATTTCATAGCATGTTTACCAGGCTACAATATTGATTATTTTAAAAATTGATTATTAAAAAAAGTCTCATGCAAGAAAACTTCATACTGTTTCCAGCTCAAGTTGATTTAAACCATTGAAGTTCACAAGAAAAAGTCAATATGAAATACTTATATTTTTCATTTTGTTTCCCTCCAATCAATGATTGAGAAAACAATATTCAGTGCATACAAAGACTAATAAAATGTGGTTTGCAATAGACTACATGTACTAATAGTAGGAAAAATTGATGAAATATCAATGATTTTTAATTTGGTTTTACAGTCCTTCTTTCTGAGAGATATACTTGCAACAATAACTCATGTTGGCAAAAAGTATGTCCTTACAACATTTTTAAGACAGTTGCTATCTTCTCAGCTGACTTCATTATTACAGTAATTTCACAAGTATAAGGCACATCAGCTTGTAAGGTGCACTTCTGGGTGCCGGCAAATTTCCAAAATTTTTCCATATATGAGGCATACCTGATTATAAGGTGCACTTTTTTTTTTTTTTTGCAGCGAGGATCTGCACGCAAAAAAGTAATGAATTAGTAATGGAATCGTGCGAGCCGCACCGAGCCCCACTGAGCCGCACAGCTCAGCTTGCTGCTCAGCTCACTGGTCACTGCTCGGGTCATGGCTCACGCTTCCAGGTTGTCCTCAAATTTCCGAACTTTGTCCATATATAAGGTGCACCAGATTATTAGGTGCACTTCTGGGTTTCAATCAAAATTTTAGGCTTTAAGGTGTGCCTTGTAGTCTTGAAATTACTGTACTTTGTAGAAACAAACTCATCCAGCAGAATCCAAGTGTTGAAACAAAGAAGCAGAAGTCTTACAGCATTTCTCAGGTTGAGAAACAACAGGGTCGCTAAATAATTGTTATGTGCTCTATATAATATGAAATGTAAGCATTGAAATATAGAAGACCCAGAGGAAGGATAAGATTTTCAAATATCTCAGTGATGTTTCACCTTTCCTCCAATTGTCTTGTTAGACTATCAAATTTGAGTCAATGAATGTATAGTTACTATTTTTTAATATGGAGCAATTGGAATCTCAACCTACATTTTGTAATATGAACTTACACTTATTGGGAAGCTTAATGAGTAGTCGAATTCAATCACCCTGTCTGATGTCTTTTGTACTTTAAAAGAACATAATTATTCATTTTTGTATGGTTGATGAAGGTGATTCTGAATGTGTCCACCAATTAGCAACTGACCTGCAAACAAATTCTTTGGCTTGGCTAATTACTGTTCAGTAGTCTGCTAAAATATTACATTTCTTAGCTACCAATCAACATATTTGCATTTGACCAAAGACGTCAGGTAGTATCTCAACTAACCTATAATAAAGTCACTTTCTTTCCAGAGTTGTGCTGGATGCTGTCTTTTTGATGAAACTGTTCAGGTTTCTTTTTATATTGAATGAAATTGTATTTTCTTTAGCTTTTGACAGAAGTAAGTACGTAAAGTAATAATGATTCAAAAAAGATGTTCTATCAAACATGTCAACACTACTTGTATGGAGATACCATCATGTCCAGAAATTCGTATTCTTCCTCTTCTGCCGGATGCAGGGCACTTAAAGTGCAGGACAACACAGTGATTTTGTAACAATCCTGAATAAATATCATGGTTCATTCATGGTATTGTTACCAATATGGAAGGAGCTTTTTTTAAATTTTTTTAGGGTGGTTTTTTTTTTTTTTCCCAATGCATTGCTATGCATCATACATAGGAACTCTTTGGGAAAGAATCACAAATTAGCCACACAGGATCTTTTCCTCTCTACCAAGGAGAGAGCACCAAGACCGACACCTGGTACCCAAGCCAAGGATACTGCACAGGTCCTAATGAAAACACCCATCCAAATTAACGCTGATTTCCAATAAAATATATTGATTTAACAAAGCTGAAAGACTACCATCCCTTTTACCCACCAATTTGCATACATATTCTAATTCTCATTCAAATCTATTGAAAGTGTAGCAAGCTTATGGACCATGATTTCAGCCTTGTTCATCCCTTAACAGTTAGAGTTGCTGGATCATTAATGTCAATAATGAGTTAGAATGCAATTAGTGTCTACATGAAATATGCCACAAATTACTGATTTATCATTATGTTTGTCAGTAAAAATATACTATGGCATATCAGGGTAAGCAATTATATTATTCCAGAGACTGCAAAATATTACAAGTTTTTTTCCTTGAAGGTATCTGAGAAAAATAATGAAAAACACTGTCATTTTATTGTCAAACAATTTGTGTGAAAGACACAGCATGTTGTACAACAAGAAAATCCAGAATATTTTTAAAACTGCAAACTCTTAAATGCTGTTTGTTAAACAGTTGCTTGCTAGATTGCCTATTACCTACTTCCTCAGATGTTTCTTCTTTCACCACTTTTAAACTCTGTATCTTCATTCTCTTCTTGGACTACATTTCAGACACTTTCTCTCACTAAACTAGCTCAGACAAAAATTGCCAGGCTGCTTAGCTTCCTCATTCTTTTCCTTTCTTTTGTGCCTATTTCCCAAAATCTGTGGCAGAGCAAGGTCCTAAAACCAAGTTTGACCTTCATGTATAATTTATGTGTTTTCTAATGAACTCATTGAAATATGGATCTCAGAGATATGCTGCTTGTAGAGTATAAAAAGTATTTCGAATCTCATCTTCTATAGATGTAATTTCTACCACTCCATCCTCACCAATGTTTCACTGCAGCAGAAAGTGAATTAGCAGGAAGAATCATGCTAATTTGAGGAGGTTTTAAGAACATGTCATTGGCTACTACAGCTGATGTTTAACGTGAGTTTCTGAGTGCATCTCTTAACCTGTTTCAGGATACTGAAAACTCACTTCAGTTTTATACAGTTAGAGGCATTTTATATACTCACAGGCATTTTTTTATATACTTACATATGTATAAAAGTATAAAGTATTCTAAATGCCTAGTATTACATAATAACTATCAATAACAAACAAAAAATCCCAAAACAAATGAACTAAACCAAAGCAACCAAAATTTTATATTAATTCTCTTTTCATTTATTCTAAGACTTCCAAATTATGCCCATTGATTAGAACATGCCATTACAGCAATAGGAAAGACCACTTTCCTTGAATTATTTGCCAACAAATACCAGAATTTGTGGTGATAATCAGCAAAGTACAAAGTAGCCCAATTGAGACAAACTCTCTCTAGTCACTAATTGTAACTCAGAAGTCCTTTATGTAAAAGTTTGAGTCAAATAAAAAAATCATTAAAACATAGTGATTCCTGGTCCTCAGCCATTTGGAAGAAATTTATGCTGCAGATCACCTGCTGCTCAAGTTAGGTTCTTTCCAGAATTCCTTTAGCATTTTCCAGTAGCTCTCTGGGAAGATGCCCACAGTAGCTTATAAACTCTAACAATGTAAGAAAACACAAACTTGCCTGTTCATTGAGTGACACTCAAATATGAACAGTGAAGAAAAAGTCCATAAAAACTTATTTGTGGATGAGCCCTATGTTTGAAGTTACAGTTTATTTGTCATCTCACTCTGACCAGTATCCCAAATGAATGTTTACACCACACAATCACAATTTCTCAAGATGTGTTGGAGAATGAACTTGTCATACAGTCAAATCATTGTAAGAAGGACAAGGACATTCTCTCATCACTATCAGCCAGACCACAGCTGTCTGGTATGCACTTCTTCCCAATATGATCTCTGGAAAAGCCTCATTTTTTCTGAATTCCTCCTTCATGGACCTCATCCTTTGAAACAGAGACACGTGGAGCTGCCTGCTATGGAGTAGAAATTTTAAATAAGAATATGAGCAAGAGTTAGAAGCAAAGCAAGATTTATTTAAGTAATGGGACAGAATTATTCCACAAGCCTTTAAAGAAGTTTCAAAGCTTTTCAAACCTTGCATTTTAAAAGCCACACATTTTGAGAACTGTCTCTGTGAAGATAAACACTGAATTGCCAATGTGGCTTTCTTTTTTTAGGTGACAGCTTCTATTTTAAAACAAATAGCAAAGACAAAGAAAGCATTTGCCAGGTTTTGGTGTAAGCTGGAAATTCTCACTTTGTAACAAATGCAAAGGTTTTGTGATAATATATCTTTGTGCTTCTTAGGAGTTGCCTTAAGGACCCTACCAAGAAGAGCAAGTGACTTGGGGGACCCAGCTGAATGGTTGGTCATGTTTAGCACCTTCAGTTCTAAGCAACCAGTGTGACATATGTCTCTTACTCCAATAAACCACAGTTTTTTGCACAAAGGAATAAAACCAAGAGCTATTCTGGCAAGATTTAAGTTTGATTTGATAAATTGTAAAAGCAAAGAATATAAAGTATATGCCACATATACTTACAGCCAAATAACTTGATGAATATTCATGAAGACAAGGAAAAAGATTTTGAAATTATTAAACACTAAAGCCATACTATTATCTAATTTCTGACAAACAGAATGTCAAGACTCAAATTTCTCATTCTACCATAACCACTTTTGACTGTGTAGCAATTTCTCCTAAATCAGATTTCACAGCTGAAAGGAGAGGAGCACTAGCAATAGTAAGAGATACATAGAATGCAACATTGATACCACCTCATAAACAGGATAAATATTACACCATTATTGTCTTGAAACAAAACTTAGATCCCTGATGGTGCATTGATCTGACATTACACACCATGCATCCTTCCAATAGCCTTACTGTGGTTATGCAGAAAAAACTCTCAGATTTTTGATCCCTAAGTCAGTTCTGTCGGTGCATAATGTGTAGAGTGTAGTCTGCCTGTAATGGCTGCAATGCCTGTAATAACTCCAACTTACTTTCCACGTAAGCTTATGGCTACTGAGGTTTTTCCACTGTCACTTCTTTATCTTCTGCTAGATAAGGCATGCTATGGGAAGAAATATTGGTCAGTCATTTTCAACAGGAAAGGCAAAGGACAGATCTGGCATTTTGTTATTCATCTCTAGACATGTCCTCATCAAAAAGGTCAAATTTTCTATAGAAAATACTACAGTGTCATTTTGTTGCCGTGGGATAATTTGTGCTCAAAGGCCTCCTTTTATCTTAGGCTCTTGTCTTCATCCTTTAAAGTTCACCATCAACATCATACACCACCCTTCATCATCACCATCACAGACACTAGTTCAGCACTGGAAACAGAAATCAGTAAAGGCTTGGACGGTCAGTTCAAATAACCATTTAAAAGTTCAACTGTTTATCAAAATCATTTCCATTTTTAGAGCAGACTGGAAATTTTTTAAAAGTAAACTGCACGGTAAGTTTAGACCATGACATGCAGAGGACCCTAAGAGGCAGATACATTAAGACTTTTTTTCATTCCTTTAATAGAACAGTAGTGTCTGTCTAAAATAGAAATTTGTTGATGCTTAGAGGCAAAATTGGAAACAGAAGGAGTAAAGACAGACAAAACACAAAGCCCAAACTAATGTGTCACTTAGAACACTGAAAAAGGGGTTTGCAGGGATCAGTCTGTTGTGTCATTCTTGCACAGCTCCCACTCACCTGTTATGGGAGTCCTTGAGTAAGAATAGACAAATATCAGCTCAGTGAAACTCAGGTCTGACTCCCTTTCCTATTTACTATACCAGTCAGCCATTTCCCATTCATTCTGGAGTCTGAACTTCAAGGAAAAGATATAAGTTAATTTGAAGGGTGGATGGCCAAGAAATACAGCAGTGCTCAAATTTGACTAACTAGCTGGAGAAAGTTTATGTGCTGTCCATCAGCATGCTCTTTTTTAGACAGCTTCTTACTGAAGACAAGCATAAGAGAAGCAAATTGTGCACATAAATGTGCAGCTTATTAAAAAGGAAATTGTCCTTGACAATAGTATCTTTCCAAGTTGCTGATTATAGAGTAAAAACTATGTTTTCCCACCTCCTGAAGATTCCAGCTTATTGAAATTATTGGGTTTTTACTTCTCTCTAACAAAAAAATGAATCTTCATGGAATATTTTAGCTCAAATGAGTACAGTAAATTCATGACCATAAGGCGCACCTGACTATAAGGCGCACCTGCCGGGAGTCAGCAAAACTCGCAACATTTTAGATCAGATAAGGCGCACCCATCTATAGGGCGCATTTTTTTTTTTGCAGCGAGGCTCCGCCCCCAGCTCCTCCTGCGAGGTTGCTGTCCAAGGCCCCGCCCCCAGCTGGCAGTCATTGGCCCCCGGGCCCGCCAGGACCCAACAGGGGTGGCGCTGCGGGCCCCCGGGCCTGCCTCCATCCGGCAGCCATGGGTCCCTGAGCCCACATGGACGCGGGAGGGGGGAGGGTGCCGCAGGCCCCCGGGCCTCCCTCCACCTGGCAGCCACGGGCCCCTGAGCCTGCATGGACCCGGGAGAGGGGGGTGCCACAGGCCCCTGAGCCAGCATGGACCCGGGAGAGGGGGGTGCCGCGGGCCCCTGAGCCTGCATGGACCTGGGAGTGGGGGGGTGCCGCGGGCCCCTGAGCCCGCATGGACCTAGGAGAGGAGGCTGCTGTGGGCCCCCGGGCCTGCTTCCATCTAGCAGCCATGGGCCCCCGAGCCCGCATGGACCCAGGAGAGGGGGGTGCCACGGGCCCCCGAGCCCACATGGCCTGGGAGAGGGGACTGCTGCGGGCCCCCGGACCTACTTCCATCCGGCAGCCACGGGCCCCCGAGCCCGCATGGACCCAGGAGAGGGGGGTGCCACGGCCCCCCGTGCCCAGACCCACGAGGAGCGGTGCCACGGACCCCCGGGCCTGCCTCCACCCAGCAGCCATTAGGCCCTGGGCCCGCCAGGACCTGACAGGGGTGGCGCCGCGGGCCCCCGGGCCTGCCTCCATCCGGCGGACATGGGCCCCTGGGCCCGCATGGACCCGGGAGGGGGGTGCCGCGGCCCCCCGTGCCTACTTCCATCCGGCAGCCATGGGTCCCCGGGCCCTCATGGACCCAGGAGGGGGGGCTGCGGCCCCCCATGCCTACTTCCATCCGGCAGCCATGGGCCCCCGGGCCCGCCCAGGCCCACATGGATCCAGGAGAGGGGTGCCGTGAGCCCCCGGGCTCACTTCCATCCGGCAGCCATGGGCCCTTGGGCCTCCCCAGACCCGACAGGGGCGGTGCCATGGGCACCCGGCCCCGCCTCCACTCAGCAGCCATTGGCTCTCCCGGAGCCGACAGGAGCGGTGCCGCGGGTACCCGGCCTCATCTTCACTCGGTAGCCATTGGCCCTCCTGGACCTGACAGGGGCGGTGCCGCGGCCTCCCAGGGCCCGCCTCCACCCAGCTGCCATGGCACTGCCAGCCCCCCCCACGGCTCACGGCACTTCCGGGGTGGCAAATGTTGCAACTTTGTACTTCATATAAGGCGCACCGGACTATAAGGCGCACTTCCGGGTTTGGGGGGAAATTTTAGTCAAAAGGGTGCTCCTTATAGTCGTGAAATTACTGTAATATTTATGATAACAGTTGTAATAGAAACTTCTGAGCAAACTTCCCAGAATTTCAGTGTGAAAAATTGTCAGATATATTTCCTTAGGGATTTTTTAAATTATTTCAAGACCGATTGATGTACAAACACAATGACCTGGAGAGGAAATCACTACATTGTACCAAAGGATGAAAAATCAGAGGATATTGAGGCATGGAGAAGTGTTCATTAATAAGTTAGATGAAGGTGCGTTGAAGATACAAAAACAAAAACTTGCAGGTTTCTATTCATAGATCCTAGAGAACTGGCTTTTCACAGCAGAACTTACACGAAAGTCATAGTGCTCAATCTCATTGCATTAGCCAGCTAGTGAGCGTTACTACTTCTGAAAAGTCTGGCTGTACCAAAATCATTCTGAATCAGAGGTAGCAAAGGAGTGGCCCTTTCCTCCCCCTTCTTCAAGGATCTGCCAAGTATGTCAGATTGTTCATGTTAAATTATGCTGGATGGCATTGAGATGTGCACTGCTGTCATCTAATGGCTGAGTTGCAGCTGTCAAATCCATCACACTGCAAGCCTCCTGCAGCAACCCAGCACTGGTCCAAAACAGGGGAGCAGGCAGGCCTTCATCTGCTAATTTACGGCTAGTTCAAACCTGACATATAAAGAATGTGCATGACAATGAGAGAAGAATAATAATCTTATCAACTCTACCAACTTCTGCTTGCCTGCAGACAAACTAGTCTATTAAAATCCCATTGCTAAACTCAGTTCTGGCACAAAGTGCAATGGTTCTGTTGATTTAGTCAACTAAATAGTCAGCTTATTTGGCTATAAATTTTAAACCTTCACATCAGGCAGAAAGAGATGAATTACTGAAAACTAAAAGAATATCCATTTTAATGGATAAAAAAATCAAAATATTTTTCTATATGTCTGTACCTTGAATTGTACCGTGGCTTTAGCAATTAAACTCAAATTACAAACTGAGACTCAAGATTAACTAAGCTTGTGTCTTTTGCATATTTATTGTCCTTACTGACCTCTCTATTTGCTTAGTAAACAATCATTCTTAAGTTTTCCTGGGGTTCAGTCCATGCTAGAAAAACACTAATCTCTCCCAGGTTTTAGCTTTCTCAGTTCCCCTGCACCGTGGTTTGACCTGTAGGCAAATGAAGCCGTTCAAATATTTGCTTATCTTGTCATCTGTTCTCATCAGACCTTGCAATTCCTGTCATGGCCCACATGTCAGTTTAAAGCATAACGTCATTAATACCTCCAGTGCACTAATGGATGCTTCACACATGAATGCATTAATGAAATGTGTTATTGTTTTCCCTCACAGGACATTAACAATCTCTCTCACGCTGAGCCTCTGAAGCCCTGCAGTGCTGCTGAAAACCACCAGCTATCAAATGAACCCTCAGTTATGCCTCAATAACTTTAAGTTCAAGTTTATCACTGAAGTGTCACTAATGTGAGGAGAAGATACAAACCTCTGAGGTCTTTTGGGCCCAGCTTCAATTACCTTAAAGAGTAACAGGAGGCAATAGCTGCAAGGGAAAAATACACCATCATATAAATGAAATGCTGTCAAGACAAAATAGGAAAGATCTGGGTGTCAATGTGGTAATTTGTTTCTTGTTTCTACCCTTTGTTGACTGGTGGCTTGGATGAGGATGGGATTGCTTTTCTAGGGGATTTAAACACAAATAGTCTAGTCTCCTGATAGAGATTTTAAATATAAGAGGCAATAAAAATTTCTTACACAAACCATATTTAAAATTGCTTTTCAGTATCTATAAGAAATATTTCCAGAGGACTTGTGAAATGGCCGCAGCAGGTTATGCAGCTTTTACATACAGGTTAGGTAAAGAAGACTGTCAGTTTTCTGTTAGGCTGTGGTTGCAAGAGCACTTTGGCAGCAGAAATATATAGAAATGTAGGCATATATATATATATAGAAATATAGGCATTTTCACATCAGGAATAATGTTACTACCTTTTCTATAGGTCAAAGGAGAATAAAAATCAGGGTTTTTTTTTCTACATTCATATCCACTATAAGGATCAGCTTCTGATTTTGCATGAGAAGGTTTTTGGGGTTTTTTGCACAGCCAATGCATGAAGGTGCCCACTGTATGTTTAGACTTAAAAATCAGAAGCCAGACAAGATGGTAACTTTAAATTTTCCTCTATGGATTATATATTTTTATGTGAACTTCTGAACAGGATAAATACAGAAAAGCCTGGAATTTTATCTGGTGTTTCAGGTATGAAATCAGGAAGTACTCTTATACTACAGTCAGCCATTGTCTCTCACTTTATTCTCAAGTACTGATACTCCTATATAGAGGCTATGAGCACAGCTAGGAGTGAGGCCATGCTAGGAACAGGCAGTAGCTGTAGAGGAAACAAAAAGTAAGTAAATCCTGGAAAGGCCATTCCTGGCTTTTTCTACTCTAGCACATCTCTAGCACCTCCTTCCAGTGAACTCCCCTGAAAGTTCCATTTTTCCTCATTACTCAAAGACATGACATGAATCTGAGAGCTCTCCACCATAGAAGTTTCTGATAAGTAGCCTATGAGGTCAGGAAGGTGAACCACCCCTATTTCAATCTATTGCCTATTAACTATTAACCTCTTAAGGCAATCCCTAAATGCCTTCATACAGTTACACAGTTATAGCATGAATCCCACATGCATTCTGCATAATGTATCAGATAAGTGCCACAGAAATAAAACATAAACCGGGTGAATGAGTCTTGTAATCAAAATTAACAAAGTACTTCAAGAAATCAGGAACTTTTACTGCCACAAATATACAGCTGTTGTCTATAGAATCAAATGGATTGCCAAAAAATGTTTTACTCTTCTCAGGGTACCAACAAATCATTGCTGTTCCTTGTTTCTAAAAATTCAGACAAATGTAAACATTATTATAGAATTTTTTGGATTTACAATCCAGAATAATTTCTGATACTCCTCCCCTTGTTCATACAGTCAGTCCTCTTCCATAAAACATTTTCTTTTCTCCAGCATATATTTCCAAAAAGAATGTGGTAAAATTAGGGTCACCATACGAAAGTTTTTTCTCCACTGTGGATTTATTACTGTTATCATGTCCTCCTTTTCAGAATCTCACAAATCAGTGATGGATCACAGTGTCTCTGGTTCAGATATCACAGACTGTCTGCAGCATCCTAATTTTTTCTTTTTATTGCCATTGGCTAATCAATATGCTGCATAAGTCTGTAACAAGCTAATGCTATTACATGTCATACTGGACTTCATTTCTGAATATTTCAAACCAAGAATTTTTCATTACCTACTCATTTTTTCCTCTTAATTTGCTAATGGGAAGACTTATGCTGGACTGAAGAAATTTTATCCCATGTGCTACTGAACAAGCTAAAATAAGGTACAGACTACAGCCAGCAAGGATTTCCTGATGAGTTTCCTTTTTTTCTTTTTTTTTTTTAATGTGTACTCATATAACCCAAAGGACAGTGTTCTAGCGCCAGAAATTCTGATGGTTAACTAAAGGATGAATTGCATGCCATTTGGAAATGTACAGCATAAAGTACATGGTCACATGCTTCCCACGTAGTTATGAGTACACTCAAGTTAAGCAAATCAGTCATTTATTTAGTAACATGCACAGTAGTAAATTAAAGCACCGGGGAATTTCTAATGTTATGTTTTTAAATAACCCCTATTGCTCTTCTAAAAAACATCCAGGTGTAGATCAGGATTTGAGAAGGACTCTTGCCCATGTTAATTATTGGTTTTAGAGTAAACTGTTCTTCAGATGTCAGCATTTTAAAAGAATTTGGACACAGGCTGCTTTGTATCAATATTAAACTCTGACCTCTTTTAGCCTATTTGAGTAGATAACAGCCTTCAGTATCACTCCAGATATATATGTTTATATATATGTAATGATATATATACAACACACATGTACATATTTCCATATTAAGTTGTTACTGAATTCCTACTGACTCAACACACATTTTTGTAAAAGACAATAAATACATGGAATATTAAGGTGTATTCAGATACTGTGTGTTAGGATAAGGTGTGCTACTTGCCATATCAAATAGAGGGGAGAGTTTATCTACCTATGTCTACATTAAAATGCAATTCAATGCATCTACAGTGATGGTGTTAAACCACCAAAGCCGGTGGCCCAAGAGGCAATGGATACCTCAACCATGGCAATATTCAGAATCAGGTCAGATGGGGCTTTGAGGGGCCTAATGAATTAATGGCTCAGCAGCTATGATAACATCACTTTTAACCGAAGTTGAAGTTAATTTGGAAATTCTTAGAGTACTTGAAGAAAAAAAAAATAGGTTTGCCTTTTTTTTTTTTAATTAAATTATTTATATATTTTACAAATAAATAAATATATAAATGCATAATTGCTTCTGAGATTCACTTTAATAAGCTGAGGGGCCTGCATCTGCAAAATCTTTCTCATTATTATTCATGCATGCCTTGTTGCATCCCTTGACACACTTTCCCTGGGCAAGAGAAGCTAGAAAGACACTGTGGTAGTAAAACAGATAATAAAAAATATTTTTTCAGTGGTCAGTGTTTCAAGAAATTAACTTCCATCTATGTTAGAGAACCAGATAGCTTTAGACTGTAGAAGTGTTCAGAATGCTTCAGAATATTTGGGTTGAAAGTGGTCTTTAAAGGTCACCTAGTCCAACCTCCTTGGCATGGAAGGGGACATTTACCACTATACCTGCCTTTTCACTCTGAAATATAATCTAGTACAAGGGATAAAATACGAACAACATTATTATGCATATAATAACCTAAAATTTGTTTAGTTAAGATTTATCTTTTCTCTTTGCTTTTCTTTCCACAGATGCTGCTTTTACTCTTTCCTTCCCCATCAAAGCATGGAAAAAGCATCTTCCCAGGTTGAGAAGCTCTGCCCATATGGTACTGTCTGCCAATTAGTTCTCCATATGTTTAGCCAGAGAAGCATCTAGTGAGCATTTTCATTGGAACAAGGCTCAGATACACCACATTCATTTAGGAAACTCTCTTTTGTCAGTTAACATTAGAGATTATTGTCCCATAAATACATAATACACATATATATAGTTACATGTGTATGTGTGTCTGAGTGTGTGCTGTGTGCATGCAGAAAAATTGCCTGCTTTCAAAAATGCCCAGGGGACACATTTCTAGAGGCGTTCAGGGGTCTAAAGAATCAATGCCAGCTAGGCCTGTAGTTGTATTAAAACACATCCCGTGGTATACTTAGATAAAGTTTCAAAATGCTTGCAGAAACCTAGTTCTTCAAAGCGATAGGTAATGTGAAAATGCAGAGATGAAGGGAAACTTAGTCCATAGGGAGAAAAAAGACTTTTGCTACAGAGGAGAGCAGTGCCAACTCCTACTGGTCATGCCTGTGTTGCTTCTACTGAGCAGTCCTCCTAGCAGCTGGGATCACAGCATGCCTCCTGTCTGTGTGGCAGCCTATTCTGAAGTGTCTCCCTCTACACTGCATCATCAAACAGGCACACTCAGCTTCATGGACTTCACAGAATTGCTTCTGGGTTTTCTCCTTTCAAGCCATGCTTTCAGACTTTTTTTCTGTATGGGCACGTAATGGTTTAACCCCTGCTTGCATTTAAATACCCTTCAGCACACTCCCCCAGGGGCAAAGGGAGGAGAATCATGAAAGAATCATCATCAAAACCCAGGCTTGTGATAATAACAGTTTTATAATTGAAAGAAAGCAAAATAATAATAATTAAGTGTAAAAGATAGAGAGGACTAAAACTGAAGAGAAACAAGAGGTGGACAATACAACTGCTCATCCACTGCTGACTGGTGCTGAGCGCCATCCTTCAGCAGCAGCGAGTACCCCCTGGTCACTTCCCCCCGGTTTATATACTGGGGATGACATTCCATGGTATGGAATATCCCTTTAGCCAGTTTGGGTCAGCTGTCCTGGTAGTGCTCCCTCCTGGCTTTTTGTGTACCTGTTGGCTGGCAGAGCATGGGAAACCAGAAAGTCCTTGACTTAGGGTAAGCACTACTCAGCAGCAAGTAAAATATCTGTGGGTTGCCAGCAACAGATTGTGGCTACATATGTGTGACTAGATACTTCAGAGTTTGGCATGTATGTCTGGTATATTAAGATCCAATGAGTTGCAAGTCTTCATTTTCACTGAATAATTTGGCAAAGAAGTATAGGGATGGAAATAGGAAGTACTAACTGTTAGTGACAGAAAGGAAGAGAGCATATGCAGATCTCAGGGCAATCATGTGCAATAAATAGGGTTACTTTTACTATGAACCTCCGCTGCTATCATAGTATCCCACACTCTTGCTTCTAACTCATCCCTTATCCAGGTTATATTGCCAAAAATGTGGCAGGATGACAAGACTTCTAAGATATAGCACAGAAGCCCAACAGGAAGCAAGTCACAGGTGATATGATCTAGCTTATGGTGTCAATGAGTAAGGCCATTGGAGGGTGATGATTTTTTTAAAACTAAACTATGCATGTACAGTAATTTCACGACCATAAGACACACCGGACTATAAGGCGCACCCCCTGGGAGCCGGCAAAATTCGCAACATTGTAGATCAGATAAGGCGCACCGGTCTATAGGGCGCACTTTTTTTTTTTGCAGCAAGGAGCCGCACGGCACACAACAAAGTAACGAATTAGTAACAGAATCATGCCATCGCGGGTTTACTGGCATGTGCTCGATTTGCAAACATTTTAACAGATTGGTGTAGCCTTTAATTGCAGCCCCAGGCTTCCTCCCTGTGCGCGGGCAGGCCCCAGCACTCCTGCACACTGCTGACGCTGGCTGGTGCGGTTCGGGACTGCCCACGGTTCGGGGCAGCTGGGGACTGCCCACGGCCACAGGGCAGGAGCTGGGAGAGAGCTGGGACTGAGCGGGGACACAGCTGGGACAGAGCGGGGACACAGCACCTGCAGAGAGCCGACAGAGAGCGTGGACACAATGTCAGCAGAGAGCCGACAGAAAGCATGGACACAATGTCGGCAGAGAGCCGGCAGAAAGCGTGGACACATTTCGGCAGAAAGCTGGCAGAGAGCATGGACACAGCCGGGAGCAGCCGGGAGCTGCAGCCATGGGGAGGGACCGCTCGCCCATGGCTGGGATCTGGTGTGGGCCATGTCCAACTCACTCTCGCCGATAACAACCAGCCTCAGTAATGCCTTCAACCACGGGTAGGCAAGAAGCTTTTCTCTGATTGGTTTATTGTGGTCAGAAATGCGGGATTTGTCTAAATCTTCACGCCCAAACAATCCCAGGGGGAAGCTGGGACCCGGGCTGACATCATTCCAGACTTTAATACCAGCCATGACATCGAGAGTGCCGAAGCTGACAACTCTGAGGATGAAGATATGGGCGATATAGCTTCAGGTTTGCTGGATGCTGCCATTGCCCAATTGATGATTTCTGATATGGAGGACAAAGACTTCGAAGGTTTCGAAGGTTCCACTGAAGATGAAATAGAGGCGACTAAAAAGACGACCTTGTTTATTTAAAGACGAACCTGTTTAAAGACGACCCTGTTTGTTTAAAGATGTCCCTATTTAAAGACGGCCCTGTTTAAAGATTACCCTGTTTAAAGATTAGTTTGTTTAAAAATAAAGCTGTTTGAAAATTTCATAGAAGTGAGTGATTTTTCTCTCTATTTTGTTAGTGCTTTGATTCTTTTAGGCTGTGTTTAAAGGCTATTCCAACATGTTGCAAAGGTCTGCAAAATCAGCACCTTTCCTGTAAACCCGCGTGTTGGGGGTTGGGGGGATTTTTTTTATTCTTTCTCTTGGTGTTTCTTTCACGTTGTCCTGGACGGACGACTTCATTACCCTTTTAATTGCTCAAGACAAAAGGAAGCGGTGCGGGGTGGATGCTTGTGGGTTGTTTTGTCATTCTGGGGGACTCTTTCGCTGACCCGAAAGCGGAGGACAGAGGTTTCTTCTCCGTGGAGGGATCTGCCCTGCACTGTGATACTGGTGAAGCATCCTGGTTCTGAGATCAGAGGTGACACCCGGGGTGCAAGCGCTCAGGGAAGTTTTTTTCCCTTCACTCTTTCTAACCTGGGACAGCAGCCCTGGCAGTGCAATCTGACTTCGCTACTCCAGCGGCTGCAACACCTGAGGGGACAACAGGGTTCGTTCGTGTAATGAAATGCCCTTTGTTATCTAATCCTGCTAATTAGGTGCTTAGAGACGCTGAGTGCAATACTCATTAGCATGTCTTCCTGTTGAGTAAACGAAAAGCAGTTCCCAGGAGACTACAGACACAGACCAATACCAGAGGACATGCTGAGAAGGACGACCACTCCAGATACCAGCCACGGACGAGCAGCCCCCGAAGCAAGGGCAGTCCGGGTCCCTCCCCGTGGCTGCAGTTACCAGGGGGTCTCGGCTCCTGCGCGGCCGCCGCGCCTCCCGCGAGTCCCGGTTGTCTTCCTGCGGGGCGGCCGCGCCTCCCACGAGTCCCGGTTGTCTTCCCACAGGGCGGCCGCACCTCCCGCGAGTCCCGGCTCAGCTCGTAGCTCTCACTTCCGGGTAGGCAATTTTTCCAAACACTGACCATCAGATAAGGTGCACCGGACTATAAGGCGCACTTCCAGGTTTGGGGGAGAATTTTAGTCAAAAGGGAGCGCCGTATAGTCGTGAAATTACTGTAATTTCAGATTTTTTTTTTTTTTTTTTTTTTTTNATATATTTTCATTATCCCTGAAATTTCTACTCTCAAAACACATAAGGTTATTAAAGAAATTTACTGCTGAGGACATGTACTAAGTCTATCCTTTACAGCATTAGTCGACTATGATTTAAATCTCTAGTATGTCTACGAGCAGCATTTGTCCCTGACATCAAATACTGCATAAGTAAGGATAATACAGCTGATGCACATGAAAGCACAGCCTAACTGTTTTCAATAATAATAAGGTTTACACAATACTTCTAACTTAGGAAGTTAGTTGAATCTTTTCACAAATACATACTAATAGGTAGATGATATCTAAAAGTCTTCTTGTTTTCTGAATGTTGACAGACATTTAACAGGAAGTTTCCTATCCAATCTAATATTATTAAAAAAAAAAAAGTGCTTTTTTTTTTTTTTGAATGGAGAAATTCCTGCATTTAGATTTTGCATAGATTCTGGAGCAGCTGCCATTCACGTTTTTTGGACTGTAACAATTTGCTGCTGCATAGAGGTCTGAGTATACAGACATTTTTCAGGTAAGTGCAAGTTAAGTCACTATAAATCGCTATCTTTGCTCATGATAGTGGAAAATAATGAACAAATAACATCACCCGAACCTTAACAAAATTCAGTCTATATTTGTCCCTCCATCAGACTGTGCATCACTGATGTTGAATCAGAGACCAACTAACCTTGTTATTATTGCCTTCATCACAGTTATATTTAATCATATCACCAAACCCAAAACTCATTTAGAAGTACTGTAACATTAAATGTTTATCACCTAAGAAATCAGAATCATCATTTTCAAGAACAATGGAAACCAAAAAATCTGTGACATCCACACATCTATCCTTATCTGAAAATGTATTTGTTTTACTAGCCTTGGTGATATCCGTTTTTTATAAAAAAATGCCCAGCAGCACAAGAGAAATATTTAAGATTATATTCCTTGGTTCCTCATGCACACTTAAGTTGTTAGAAGTAATTCGTTATAGAATAAGTATGCAGTACTTAAGAGAAGATTGCATTGCAAGAACCTGGTAGCATATGGATAGTCTTAAGTTAGACTTCATTATATCCATTGATTTTACCCGTGTAAAAGTGAATTCTCACTGAAGCTGTCTGGGCTTTTGGGAAAAAAAATCTCAATTTTATTAGCTTGTCTACTTTTAACTCTGCTTCAGTTTAAGTGTATTGCAACATTTCTTTTCCTTTGGCCTCTGGGGCCAAGCAGGCTGATAATTACACCTTTGTGAAAATGAAACTTTTCAGCCATGCACAACAGGCATTAATTCTGATGAATCCCCCACCTATGATGAATTTGGAAAAAATCCCTTTCCAAAATATCCCTTTTTATCTGCGTCTCAGATTTAAACTAAACAGTTTGGCGGACTCTGTGGGCCTTGACTAAAACCCACAGAGGAAGAGTATTTATAGGAAGCAGAACCATGTTAAACAAAGAAATCAGGAAAAACTCTAGAAGAATTTCCAAAAATATCTGATTTTCCCACATGCCTTATTTGATCTGACACATCGATTCTAACTACAGTCTTCTGCCAATAAATAGGACAACTTGTATAAATTAGGTCATCATCTAATTTCATGCAAGGCTTTGGAATCTATGTATGGGGAATTCACAAGGTGTCCCTCTTGGTGATATCATCTGGATAGTAACAGCTGTCATGACATGTGAGGACAAAGAACATGTATTAATGGTCCATGCAAAATTTTCACTAAGTGTTTGCCAAAAGCCTGATAACAGTATGAGGCATTTAACAAGGTTTGCATGAGACTACCATCAGCCAAGATTAAACACTGTAACCAGGGGAATATCAGATTTTAAGAAAGAAGAATGAGCTTGAAGAGAAGGCTGAGATTTTAATGGGAAGGACCTTGGTATCAGAGCAGGCATTCAGAGCTAGAAGTCATCTCACGCCTATTGTGACCTTTCCTAGACCTAATGAAGAAGCTTCTCTCCAGAGGTGTAGAGAGGTGTAGCCTGAACTACTCAGAGAGTTGATAGGGCCTCCCACCCACCTCAAGCAGACATGTGTGACCTGTGAGGGGGTAACTCACCATTGTGTAGCCAGCAGGTTGTGGAAGGTTACATGGGTGGAGACTGAGCTGCGGCACCTGCACCTCTTTTAGAAGGACTGGTGACATAGAGGTACCTGTCTGTTCAAGAATGTGGGTGAGCTAGTGATCCACAGATTCTCTGACAATGGCATTAGGACTTTGGAAAATTACTGTTTCTGAGGATTAAAGAAGCATGTTGAGAAAGTTGTAAAAATCGTATAAGTATCTGGAGATAGTGTTCTGTTGTATTGCTGATACTGACCTTGAATTTGACAGATTACTTGATAATTATACATTGATACTAAATCAACAACTATTATCTGATTTAAACAAGAATTGAGCAGTGACAAGATGCACAACAATATTTATTGCCTTCAGATGGTTCCTGTAAGCTGAAAAGTCAAAAAGCTTAAAGGCAATAAAGAACTTCTTGGATTCCTTTTGAAACTAGGAAGCTTCTCTCTCCTCTTTTGCTATAGGCCAGTTAAGTCTGACCTTAGTGTCTCCATGTGGTTTTCCTCCTCCTTGTCTCTGGCTAGGAGCAAAACCCTATGACTTTGTTTTGGTTTTTCTCTTAAATATGTCATCACATACAGTTACCAGCCTCTCTCATTGGCCCAGCCTTGGCCAGCAGCATGTCCATCTTCAGGACCATCCAGGAGTGGCTCTGCTGGACATGGTGGCAGTTTCCAGCAGCTTCTCACAGGAGCCACCTCTGTGGCCACCCTGCTGCCAAAAACCAGACTGTGCAAAACCAACACACCTGTGTAGTAAGATTTTCTGGCAGGCCAAAAATTTCTGAGTATATAAATTCAGAACTTGTTTTTAATCTAAAGATCAAGTTGGGCATGTTGATAAGAAATAATAGGTTTTGGAAGAATAATACTTATTTTTATAGAAAAGACAATGTGAAGCACGAAATGAGGTAGTAGCAAACATTTAAGATAACATCTACTTGGTGATCCAGAACTCTTTGTCCTTAGTACAGAAACCTTTAGTAAAAGAAAGAATCCTGTTTAGCTCAGTAGGCAAATACTTCATGACAGCATCAATTCTGGAAAAGAACTTCAAGGACAGTTTTTTTAACTGAAATAAAAGATGCACAATATTTTACTTCCTAAGATTTCAGCTAGCTTCCCATTGTAATCTAAAGTAAGACCTCATGGATTTTTTGTTATTTGATAGAATAATTAAAAGTTTCTGTTACAGAAATTTTGCAAGAGTAAGATCTATTTCAGTTCTGATGATGTGATAGGGCTATAAAGCACTTGTCTGCATTTTAAAAAAACCTCTCAGTTATAAACAGAACTTCCTATATTTTTTAAACATGCAAAAGGGATGGGCTTTAATCTTTATGAACTTCAAGTCAACAGGTTCATTAAAGCAGACCAGCTGCTAAAATAAATTAAAAATGTAATTAAAAAGAAAACAGAAAAAATCCCCAAAACCACAAAACCCTTCCCACTCTGCTGGGCAGGAAGGAAAAATTCAAACACAACTAATCAATTAGCCTTTCTCATCATAAATGTAAGTAATAATTTATAGGCCAACACATTGCAAAGCAGATGAAAGATAATGGGTCTAACATAACGTAGATTAGGTAAATACAGTTAGGTAGGAATTGCAAAACTCTGAATTAAAGACCAAAGTTAAACAGTTTTTGAGAATTCAGTGCCAATAAACTCATGTGGAACAGCCTCAGAAAACTTAAAGCAGTACAACTTCTCTAAATGCAATGTTTAAGCAATGTGCCTCCAAGACAAATTCAGAAATGTTTATGCAAACATCTAGTACAACCATCAGTTTTCCCCATTTTGAAGCCATGAGATAATAAAGTGACACTAACTCGTAGTTTGTTACCTTAAGTAAAAGCCTTTGGTTTTGATAACAATTCTGCAACTATGCACGTTTTTGGAATGGGGAGAATACCATGTACACAGAATATCTTGCGCAGTTTTATATATCTGTAATGAACTAATTGGAATTAAGACAAACAGCAACCAGACTACTTAAAATGTTGGAAATAACAGCTGTAAGTGAAGACATTGGAGAATGAAAAAGAGACCTGTTTAATTTTGACAGTATTCATAACAATATAAATGACCAGAGTTAGTGATTCTCAAGTAGATATGAAACACTAACAAGAACTTACAAGTTGTCAGAGATGTCAATTTTATGAAATGCATCCTTATCCTAAAGCACACCTAACATTCCCTACAAAAAAGGAAGAAAGCTCATTGCTATACTTAGTGGATTCCCAAAGAGATCTGAAGCACCTTTAGGCTGAAGACAACGAGAAGATACTGAGGAGGTTCAGCCTGGGGAAGAGAATGTTACATGGAGATCTCATAGTAAGCTTCCAGTGTCTGAAGGGGGCCCAAAGGGAAGCCAGGGAGAAGGACTCTTCATCAAGAACTGTAGAGATGGGACAAGGGGAAAAGGCTTCAAGCTGAGAGAGGAGGAATTTAGATTTGGTATGTAGGAAAAATTCTTTATAGTAAGGCACTGCAATAAGTTGCCTTGAGAAGTTGTGGATACTCCATGCCTGGAAGTGTTCAGGACAAGATAGAGGGGGATATGGGCCCACAGTAGGGGCACTGTAGTCAGATGATATTTAAGGTCTTTTCCAGCCCAAAGCATTCTATGATTTTAAATCCAGACTGAGGTCGCATGCATCTGCATTTCTATTCCATCCCTTTTGCAGGAGAGATGATACAAGCAATGCTTTTCTCTGGACCCAGTCACAAAGTAACAAAATAAAACATTGTCTTCCTGTATCCCATATTTTGGCTTTGCAATAGATTCATGATGCTTGACTTACTGAGTTTTAAAATAAATTTTGGCTGTTTCTCTTTAATATTCTAGGGAATTAAAATTCATATTTATGATGCAAACTGATTCATAATACTTTTATTAATATTTCCACACTCCTAAGTTCTCAAGTTGAAGGGGGAATTAATTTTACATATTTATTTACACTGCTGAAGCTATAATCATCTACTTGTTTATATGCTACCAGTTTTTTTAATATGAGAACCTCTCAGTGAATCAGCATTGCTAAATCTAGAACCCACTGAAAATATTTCAGAATTTATGGTAAGTTTGCTAGAATATGATGCACAGTCAAATAGAGCATATTAAAAGATCTATAGGTTTCACTGGTTTATGCTCAATGATGCATGTGCATTAAAACATGTACTGAAGAATCAGATGGTGCTTATAGATAATCACCAAATAGATGTAAGAAAAGCACAGTGAGGTTGCATTACCTACAATGGAAAATTAGGGGATGGTAGAAAATAGGAGTAATGTGTGAAGTAGCAAATGGTGGAACAAATGAGGAGGGTAGCAAGGTGTTGAAAATTAATTAATGATTGAAGTATCTTGAAGATGAAAACTACTGTAAGTAGTTACTGTAAGTAGTACTGTAAGTACCATCACTAATCAATTTAAGTTTATTTTTTTCGAGTAGTCTGCTATACTGAAAGGTTCCCCTTTGTGGAAGGATGTATTACCTTCAACATTTCTTGAACTGAAGGGCTTGAACATGAAGTTCAAATGCAGAAGCTCTGTAATAGCTCTTATGTTCAAACATAAGAAAGCCACAACAAAGCCATTAAGAAAAACAAGGAAATCTAGTGAGATATCAGTGGATTTTGTGCACACAAAAATCCCATTAAAAGAGCCTTCAATATGTGAGCACAAGTCAAATAATATACCAATGGATCATATAAGAGTAAAGCGATTAAATATTGCCATGTTAAATGTGAAAAGACAAAGACACTACAGAGAGAGAGCACTGAAGGTTTTGACCATGTAAATGTTTCTACCTACAATATAGTATCGGTCAAGGGGATGATGTTGCAAACAATTCATGTTTCAAAGTTATTATCACAGATCATCTGTTGCTCTATTAAGGCCTGACTTGTTACTCATTTTGTTATTTTACTGTAGTTGTCATCAGGTATCACAATATTACACATTTTCTGAGAGGTTACTCTTCTCTGTACTTAGAGAAATTAATGAGAGAAACAGCCACAAGCTGATCTCAATTAAATATGTATCTGCAAAGGAGTGTAGGAGTATTTACATGAAAGATATGATTCACAGCTGAAAGTAAATCAATGCTTTCATATGCAAGCAGTTTTCAACTAGAAAAAGTTACTATTTTCAAACACTACTTATTTTTTTCCTTCATATTTGAAGGAGATAATCCACTAACATGGAATTTCTGCTCCAATGACCACTCCAGCATGTGTTCTGCTATCACTGATTGCAGCACTGCCCTATTTGCTAAAACATGAATCAGAAAATTTACCTTATTTACCTTATGCCCAGAAGGTCCTCTTTTGTTTATTTATTTATTGGGTCTTGTTTTTTAACACAATTCTGAACCATTGAATACTTGCACCATTGTTTGTATGAGCTTAAGGTGTGATATTTTATGGCTTAGTTATCAGATATTTCTAAATCTAGGTCAACAGACATGCTTACATGTGATCCAAAAGGCTAAATCCCTCTCGCCTCAACCAAGAAATTTGAGCAAGAAAGCCACAAAGAAGAATTATCTTGGCAAGAGTAGGTAAGGCTTATTCTTTTATCTGATGGAGTAGCAAAAAAATTACCTAAAATCTCTGTCACTTAGCAATCTCCTTTTAAAAACAATAATATATATAAATGAAGAAACACCAAAAAAAAACTGACTCAGCTCCACAGCTCTCATACCTAAGCAGAAAAAAAATAGTACACATCAGCCTGAGCTCTGTTTGTCAAAGAGCTTGGATTTCAGGCACTTTTTGCCACAAGATAAACTTTCCTTCTTGATATAAACAGGGACAAAAATGCCATGATGTGGAGAGCGTGGTTCAAAGCTGGCTAATAGAGAAGGGACATAGCCGAACGAATCTGGTTGAAATGTCTTAACTAAGGTAAAAGGCACCTCGAGGTCACTCTGACCTTATTGTTTGCAGCTGCACATACTCAGGATGCCAAAGGAAGATATGTTAACTACAAAAATGCTGGATTGAAGGTCGAAAGAACCTAATCAATATTTAAACAAGTAACCAATAATGAGCCTAGCTTTTGCAATATGTATTAGGCTAATTAAGAAGCATATATAACCAAGTGCGAATCGCGAATAAAGTTGAGGCTTGCTGATGACCAC
>PYHW01009258.1:145053-158055 GCA_013186435.1 Turdus rufiventris | reverse complement strand
GTGTGCCCACGTGATTTAACTTATGACAAGGGGGAGGGGCGCTGTCTCCTCGTACATCCCGAGATCTTCCGGGCGAATTGGCTGTCTACAGTTCTCCATTCACTTGGGTTATTCCTACTGTATCACTTTCTACAACACACAACCCAAGCCATCAGTTACAACATATATAAATGCTAAGGTCAGTTGTGTATCTATTGTAATCTACATCCCTTTTCCCTTTGGACCAGGTGATAGAGTTATCTCTGCAACAACGTCCAATTTTGCACTTGTGGCAGCATGAATCCTTCATGTTCCTCTGAGAGTGTGCCTGCTCCCACATGGGTTTATTCATGAGCCATCATCCCTTCAGGGGTTTTTGATCTAGTTCATAGCTGACTCTATGCATGTCTAGTATAGCAGTACAGGAATGGAAGCATTGCCAGGGTCATATTCCATCCCAGGTACATGGGAATATATTGTCATCAAAATGTTACCAGGCATGGCAAAGTAAGATGATAAGCAGAACAACAAACAGCAAAAACAAAGAACAGCCATCAGCAAGCCACAGGCTCCAATATACAGTAATTGTATAAATGAGCCTCATGGCAAGCATGAGAACCTGCCATTAAACATCTAAGCAGTTATTAAAAGCTATAAATTCAAACTACAATCACTCTGATGTTATCTTGCACCTATTAAGCCCCATTGTGCAAAAAAAATATTCTGTGGTGGGTAGGGCAAATACCTACACATCCAGCCAGTCACTCCCTTATCCTTTGGAAAGAGGAGAAAACAGAATAGAGACAAGCATATTCATGGATTAAAATAGACAGCTTAATAGGGGAAGAAAAAATACATGTGGAAGCAGAACAGCTTCACTGTTTCCCATGGGCTAGAAGATGTTTAGCAACCTCCTGCAAAGCAGAGCTTTAGCACACTCAATGATTACTTGGGGAAACACAAGCCAAAACTACAAACGTTCCTAATCCCTCCTCCTATGCTTTTATTGCTTTCATTGCTGATGTTATACAGCCTAAAACATTCCTTTGGTCTTTTAGGATCCTGCCCTGGTCCAGCCTAGTCCCTGAGAGGAGAAGGTAAGGGAGGAAAGTGAGAAAAATGGAAAACCTTGATGCTGGGCAAAAAATACTCGGCAACAGCCAAAACACGAGTGTTGGCAACAGGGTTTCGGTTACGAATTCAAATCAACACCATACGGCCTGCTATTTAAAATAAATTAACACACATAAAAAATATATACCCATATACATATATACATACATATATATATACACGTACACATACATACATCTATACATCTATACATCTATACATCTATACATCTATACATCTATACATATATACATATATACATATATACATATATATAACCCACACCCAAAAACAAGCAAATCAAAATAATCCCCCTATATCAAATAAACACAGTACAGTAGACATGATACAGGATATTTATCTGGTGTATTTCCTTAGTTTCAATAGCCTATTGTTTTAAGGTCTTCCTGACAATATGGCATTAAGCATTTCATTGGACACCTTGTGCTATTACTAGAATTCATGGCCCTCCTCTGTACTTGCTCCAACAAGCTGATGTCCTTCCTGTGCTGTAGTCCTCAGAGCTGGATGCAGGGCTCCAGCTGGGGTCTCCCCAGAGCAGACCTTTCCAATAGAGGTGAAGTATACTTTTTACTTGTAGATCAGCAACACTCTAACTCTCTGAGACACAACCATCCACCAGGAAACAAACCAAGATCAACTGGACTGTCATCCCCCAACAGACAGAAGGCAGTAGGGCAAAAGGTCAAAAAAAGAGTGAAAGGAGACAATAGATAAGAAGGTCTGTATTTGGAAGGCCAGTCAATGAATGATGAGGATGGATGAAGACTCAACTCCATTGGAGTGTTACCTGCCTGGTAAGGCCCTTGGGCTACTGCCCATTACTAGTCTGCCATGATGATAGCACTGAAGTTGCAATGCATAGGTATTATTGGTTGATCAAAAGAGACTTCAGGGTGTTCAGATGATTGGGATGGAATAATTACATTAATGGACAAAGGAAGGGCTGTGAATGTCACCTGTCTGGGTTTATGTAAGGCCTTTGACATGGCTCCCTACAATAACCTTCTCTCTAGACTGGAGAGATGATTTGATATGTGGAATCTTTGGTAGATGAGGAGTTGGTTGAATTAAGTTGGTTCCCCAGAGAGTTGTGGTCACTGGCTCTGTGTCCTTATTAACATCAGTGACAAGTGCTGTCCCTCAGACATACATATTGGGAACAGTACCATTTAATGACTTAAACAATGACATAGAGAAAGTGAGTAGGAGTACCCCCAGTAGGTTTGCAAATGACATCAAGTGTGATGAGCAGTGTTGCTGATACTCCTGATGGAAGGGATACCATCCAGAAGGACAATGCCAAGTTGAAGGAGTGGGACCATGGGAATCACATGAGGTTCAACCAGGAGCAAGGTGCTGCACCTGTATCAGGGCAACACCATGTTTCAACACAGCTGTGGGATGAACAGATTCTTCTGAGAAGGGCTTGGGGGTGCTAGTGGATGAGAGGCTGGACATGACATGGCCATGGGCACTCCCAGCCCAGAAAGCCAAATGTGTCCTGTTCTGCATCCAAAACAGTGTGGGCAGCAGGGGAGGGAGGGAATTCTACCTCTTTTACAAGGAAGGGGAAAGAAAAAGGGAAGATGAAGGAAAAAGGAGTACATGAATTTAGTCATCCCTCAAAAATCAATACACAGATCAGTCCTTCCTACCCCATAATAAGATCTGCATCCACAGCAATTTGAATCAAAAAAAGAATCACAGAAAACTATCAAATAATTTTGTAAAAATAATTTTGAATTTTTCATGTTGGATATTGACGCAGTAACAGATCACACACAAGTGTGCTTTTACATATTTTTCACCATGTATAGAAATAATGACTGATGCATATTCTACTTTCACTTCAGTTATACCTTTTTTTTGTGTTGCAAGAAAAAGGAAGATTGCATTATGCTTATTATAATTCTATCTCTTACTTATAATTTTAGCAAATTTTACTAGTTAAGAATGAATTCTTCATGCTTATCTCTGCTTAACATTATATTCAATTTATTTCAATGTATTGTCAGAAATTACCATTTCCCTGAAAAAGCTGTTTAAAAAAAGTGAAAATACCCATTTGTATCAGGTGGTTTGTTTAACAGTACTAGCCACTCCACAACATATATTCTGCAGACTATAAGAAAACAATCTTTTTTGATACAAGTATACAGATTTGAAGAAAAAGTAGTTGGAAATCTTCTTTTGTCCAAGCTCAGACTGAGATTTGTACTTTAATTCTTCTAAAGCTCTGGCTTTCCTTGACATTCCCGGATCCCTTCAGCCAGCAACTTGGCATTCTGTACTTATTGATGTGGAGCTCTTATGAAAAAATACACTTTTTAATCAAATACAATACTATGCATCTTGGAATATCTTCTTGTAAATTCAAAAGAGAAACAAGTCTTCTGCCACACAGAGACATCTAGAATGGAAAGATTAAGCCTACGCTTAGTTATTCTGTCCTCTGCAAGAGTTTTTCAAAAATTGTTTTACTCTTACCCCAGAGTCAGGGGTCAGCTACAAGAATTTCAGGCATCAACATCCCCATGGTTTCCAGGTAACACATTCTAGTAATTCAAGTAACACCCTATCTCTAGCTACTTATCTGAATAACATAAGCAATAAAATGTAAGAATTTCTTCTTGTAAAAGATGAATCCAAGGCTGAGATATGAACAATGAGTATTATAGGCTCTTTGGCCCTGTCGGGTTCCCTTGATACCCTGAAACAATGGAAGAAAAAAGATTAACTAAATCAAACTGCAACACCCCGACCACTGCTCCAGTCTAAGTGGCTCACAACATATACTTGCACTCTAAGCAAGGTTTAAAAAACATATTTTCTTCTGGAAAAATGGTGTTCACCACTGAGGTGAGTTTACTATTCAGAATAATTTATTTTAGATCGTATGCTATACATTTTACATGCTTCCAATATGCAGTAGAGACTAGCTCCACACCCTACATGTTTCTGCCTCCTCACTGCTGGGCATTCAGCTATCTCTCATTGAAGGTAATCAAGCTGTAATTAAGAAATCCTTAGCTTAAGCAGCTGTTTGGTGAGCTTGACTGATATAGACCCAGCCTCACCAATACCTCATTTACTCAGGCAGCAGGAAAAACCATTTGGATGGAGGCACACAGCCTAGGGCTTTCTCAAAATAAACAGAGTTTTGCAGTACAGGTAAAACTACTCCTGCTCTATACTTCATTTACCAGTTTCATACTGAAACTGTAAATAGTAGAAGTGGGAGAGGGATGACTACACTGGCAAAACTGATCAGATAAAAACAAATTATAAATTAAGTTTAGACTTTCAGCATCCCAGTTAAAGTTGTCTTGCAACAATTTTCAAAGTGCTAGAATAACTTTACCTTTTTGCACACAATCAGAAAAAAAATCCATGAGATTAAATAAAGGAAGAGTAATTTGTCTGCAGAGTTAAGTAAACAAACAACGAACAAGAAGTTCTCTTTTCCAAGTGTTTGAAGTGTACCTATTCACAGTACATAAACAAAAGATTAATTTCCATAGCTCAAGTATACATGTATGTCTTGTGGAAAAGTTCCTGAATCATGAATGGAAAACAGCGAGTCCAAGATTACTATGGAAAAAAGGAATAGCAAATATCTGATGTCAATATTTCATAAAATCATAGAATGGTTTGGTTGGAAGCACCTTAAAGTTTATCTTCTTCCAACACCTCTTCCATGGGTAGGGACACATTCCCTCTAGACCAGGTGGCTCCATCCAGCCTGGCCTTGAACACTTCCAGGTCACCCACAAATTCTCTTGACAACCTGAAATAGTGTCTGCATATTGTAGAAAACTGCTTTACGTGATCTAAGTCAACTCACTTTCTGTTTGAAGCCACTCCCCCTTGTCCTATGATTACAAACCCTTGTAAAAATGTCCATCTCCAGCTCTCTTTTAACCACACTTAGATACCGAAAGGCTGCTGTAAGATCTACCTGGTGTCTTTTCTGATCATCTTCAGGCTCTGCTCTGGACTTGTTCCAATGTCCTTCCTGTGCTGAGGAGCTTAGAGCTGGATGCAGCAAGACAGGTGGGATCTCACCATGGCAGAGCAGAGGAGCAGAATCCCCTCCCTTTTCCTGATGGTCAAACCGTTTTGTGTACATCCTGGGACTTGACTGATTTTTTGGGATGCCAGGTCATGTCCAGCTTCTTATTCATCAGCACCCCCAAGGTATTTTCATTAAGACGGTAGCAAGCTTTCAATAAGGCTTTCATCAAGCCTGTATTTGTGCTTGGGATTTTCCTGACCCCAGTGCAGGACCTTACACTTGACCGTGTCAATCTTCATGTGATTCCTACAAGCCCATCTCTCAAACCTCTCTCAGTCCCTCTGGATAGCATCCTTTCCCTCCAGTGTGTCAACCACACCACACGGCTTGGTGTTGTTCAGATGGACTCCATCCCACTGTCCATGTTGCTGACAAAGCTGTTAAACAGCACTGGTCCTAGTACCAACCCCTGAGGACACCAGTCATTGCTGGTCTCCACTTGGACATTGAGCCATTGACTGCAATTCTCTGAGTGTGGACATCCAGTCAACTCCATATCCACTGAGTAGCATGTTTCCTGCTAGTTAAAAAAGGATGAAGCAAATCACCAGTGCAGATTTCTAGTCATTTTCTGACAAATAGCTACATCCTGTAGACTCTGGAGAGTACTCTGGAGACAGTATAATAACCAGGAATTGTCTGTTTCTCCCAATAAGTTCTCTAATTGATGGTCATTTGCTTGTTAGGAAAAAACCCTTCCAGGCATTCATAGTCTCTTATTTACTAAGTTTTGACGGGGTAAGCCAAGTGAATTTAACAATCTTTTAGACTACTCTACTGAGTCTAACATTCAAAAACAGTTGCCCAAATACCTGTCATATCTCTCTTTCCCTAGGTACAATCAGTTGTTTCAAGTCTGGATTGAATTCTAGGATTGGAATTTAAACTACTAGACTTTTTATGTATGGAACTCAATTGAAAGACAACCCTTCTGCTTTGCCATACTTGAGGAATTACTAACACCAGGGTTTGAGAAGGAATTTCAGTGATCCATGAGAAGACACAGCTAGAATAAAAAATAACTACTTCCTTACTTGTTCCAGAGCAACCTTTATCTGTCACTGGCATACACTGAGAGTAACTGCTGAACTGCAAGAACCTGCAAGAAGGTGACTGGAGAATGACCAGTGCCTTAATTGAAATATGGTGACTATCCTTCTGTATCTCCCACTCCTTGATTGACTTTTGTCTACTGGAGTTTCACATATCTACTAGGACAACCAATTCTGCTCTGTCAGTTTAACCATTTTGGAGTACTGGTAATACAAGGGTTGAGACTGCTCCTGCAGGCTAATTTAAACTGGCATCGCAAGGCTCTGTAGTAACTCGTCCACTATCATCTTCTGAAGACTCTGTAAAAGTCACATGAATATTTGTCTTCCTAAAACAACTTTTGTGATCAATTCCTAAAATATACTGTCAATTAGGATATTTTTTATTTTTACAGGAATTAAGATCTCTTCATTTACGAAAACCATGTTTGGCAATAGTCCACATTTCAATAGTACCACAATAAAAAGAAACATTTACATCAATTAAAAACAAGGGGTTCAGCCATCTATTTTAATATATATGTTTAAATCTTATTAGCCTATTAATTCAACCTGATTATGTCTTTTTAAATGCTTGCTTTTCTTATTTGCTAAAAGTAAGCTTTTAAACACAAAATACACTAAACAACATTTCATCTGAATCCTATCAAACAAAGTTATTGAGGCATGAGTTCTGTATAACTAGTGAAGCAGAAGACCATGCTATTACATGGATAAATGCTCCAGAGTTACTGAAGCAACACAAAAACAATCATAGAAACACGGCTTTTGAAACCTCATAAGCAACTCATTTCAGAAAAAAGAGTGTGTGGGTGTGTATACATATATTAATAGGCACATACACACACACACACATATATATATACCATTTGATATCAAATCTCCACAAGAGATACGCCTGGATTTGTTTCAAAATAATGTTATCTCACTCAGGTCCTCCCACAAAACACAGAAAAAAAGCCAGAAATTAAACCTTTCTATGAGACTTCGGAAAAAAAAAATTTAAAAAATCCTTTTTTCTCATGGTTTAAGTTCAGTGAAAGAAAAACTAACAATTCACAACCCATTTTGTCTCTGGAAACACCATCACCTAAAAGTTGCTTCAGTACACACCTTCTTGCAACCTTCTCATGGGGTCTCCAAGGGATCTGTAATGCAACTTCTACTCAGTTACCATCTAATTTGGGATTAGACCCTAAACAATCAAGTTTATGCCCAAGTTTGTATGGTGTTTTGGCATTTGCTCCCCAGGGTGAGTGGAGACTGGATACTTAAGCCTGGATGTCCCAGCTCTCAGTCCCCAGCAGCTGCAGACACCAACACACACTTCAGAGAGGCAGATGATGTCAGATCTGGGCCTCTTCCAGATAGTGTATGTGAAACAATCTTGAAATTCTCTGTTGTAAAAAAGAAACTTACATAAACCAATGGGAGTATACATAAAATTGTACAGCAGAGTCCCATAGAAGGGCTGTGCCCTGCTCCCCCACAGGGTGTGCTCAAGGCAGCACCAGCACCCGACACACCATAGACTGGCTGGCTGAGCACAAAATATTGTCCTTCTTTATGTAATTCACCTAGCACTGCAGAAAGCATGCTTAGAGTCTACAGCCCTGACATGCTCTCAAAAACAGGTGCTGTTGCAGAATGTCCATATAAACAGCACACTCTCAAGACCTCCACTCACCCCCCATCTCTCCCCAAGACTCTTAGCCTATTCCCTTTTATTGATTATGAAATTATTTCATTCATTACGCTGATTTCCTCTCTCTCTCCTCCCACAGAATAGGCCTCTACACATAATGTGGGAGAGAGTTGGCTCAAAAAATTACACTCTAGGTATGCATCCAGGATACATCCAGCAGTATATATCAGCATCCACCAACTCAGCACACCACAGGACAATGTTTTATACTAGTTGGGAGCATAGCCCTGCAGCTCCACTCTCCCACTCCCACTCAGAAGCTCCTCTGCTGAGGGGGAGCTTTGGGTGAGCCCCCAGGGCCAGGGTCCAGTTTCATCCTCACTCTGCAGCCCCCAGGATCCTTAGCCCACCTAATCCCACCAGCACTGGCCAGCACCTTGCAGCATTGGGACAATTACAGGAGGCCAGAAAGGTGATTTGGGCTTTTCTCTTTTGTCTACACAGCATATGGAAATTTTTAATTCAAGGATACCATGATCCCAGGGGGGCATCAAGCTCTTCACAGCCACAGGCAGTTAGCCTGAACCTCATTGGCAGGGGCTGTGGGAGCAGTGGTGGGCTGGTTCTCACCTCAGCCCACAGCCTCCACTGAAAAGGCAAAAGCTACTGTAGCATCAGGTCACTGTCTTTTTTCCAGGGTCAGAGTTCACCACTTAATGAGTATTTTTCTATGTTTGCAAGTGCTTTCCACTGCACACAGTAAAGTTAGCATTTGGAGCTTATCTGTTTCCAACTGCAAACATTTGTTCATTACCCTAGGCTGATCAACAGGTAAAGAACTAATATTTCTGCATCCATCTAAATGGAGCAAAAATAAATACCTTGGGACTAGCCAGTCTTAACATTTACAGCTGTTTTAGTTAAATTGAGTTAATTTTCAATTAATGCATGCCTCTACCAAAAACTCTGATCAGGATAGTCTCAAAGTGAATATGTTCTATTTCATACATATTTTTTATTTCCTTACTCAAAATTGACACAGGCTAGCAAGATACACATACAGAGATTCTTAGAAAAAGTAAGCTCTTAAGCTCACAAGATAGTCTAGGACACAAAAGGCAGCACACATCCCTCATTCTGTGAAACGTCAGTAAGAGGAGGCAGAATGGGGTTTTTTCCCCTCCATTCAAATCTATAATTAAACTATTGTCATTACAGAAAATTGCCCTAAGCAATGTTTTTTTCATAATAATAGTAACCTAAAAGACATTCATCCAACCACTTTTGCAAGGCAGCAGCTGGCACCTATTGTCCCAGAAGTATCTGCTGCACCACAGGTTCCAAAAAGAGAACATCCAAACCAATCAATAGCAAAAACTCAACGTGTGGAGGGTGGGAAAGAGGGTGGGAAGGTGATGAAAGATTCGTGAAGTTTTAGCCTTGGGGCAGTTTCCACAAGCAAGTCATACAATGCCCAGAAAGGCTGTTTTACAGAAAATAGAACTGAATTTAACTAACATAGGGCAAATGTTCTTTTATACAAACCCACGTCTCTACTGTATGTGTTTCTAAGGTGGGGGGTTTGTGTGACAGCTTTTGTAACACAAGCCAAACCTAAGGAACAAAATAGTTTTATGTTGGACATTGCTGCCCTCCAGTGATGACACAGGACATGCAATTGGGGAAGAGAGCTTTTGTTGCAAGAGGTTTCTTTGCTCTGAAGGTAAGTGATCAGTTTACCATTGAACTATGGCAACATTAAATGATACTGAAATTTTAATTAATCTTAGCCTTAAAATACTGTTTCATTAAACAAATTATTTGAATGTAAATAAATACATATTTCTGCAAATTGAATGTGTAGTACAATGCAATTACAATCAGCAGCACTTCTGTGTTGCTAAAATAAAATTGTGCATGACAAGCCCTTCAAAAGCTGAAAGCAAGAAATCTATATTACACGAAAATTAGTTGAATAACAAATGGGTATAATTTAGCTATGAAACTTCTTATGAATGTGGTAGTTTTTCACTACTGAGGACTTTCACAACTTTCACAATAAACATTGTCAGACATTTCAGCAAAAAGCCATGTGAATTATAAATGTTGTCCTCATTCCATAAATTGCACATTTGCAGGATTGCCCAATATTTCAGTGGGAATAAATGGCTGATTTAATGTTTGCTAAAAATTAACCTTTTTTTTTTTTTTTTTTACAAAGAAGTGTGTTATGTGGTAGACAAGTTGTTTAACAGTCCTTAATATTGTACTTCCAAATCTTCAATATTTTGTGACTTATTTTCTCTTTGCTAGCTTATTGATTTGCATTCTGATGGGACCTTGTTCATATTGCAAAAAATTATTAAAATCATGCCCTTTGATGCAGTTTCTTGATGTAAAATCTTAAATCTACCTGTTTCACCAGGAGGCAAGTGTGCTCCCTATGAGGAACAAATCAGAGCACAAACCCAGGCCTTACAGATCAGTCAGTCCTAAGGACACAACATTTTTTGTATTTTTCAAATTTGTCTTCTGCAGCTAGCTTCAGTAAAATCCTCTTTTGAATCATATTAATTGTAAAAAAACCCCATGCTCATGCATTTTTAGTCTTTCAGTTTTTCAACAGCTTTTGGATGCTCACATACTTGTGCTCTGACAAGTAGAACACATTCTTTTTTTCGCTATCCTAGAACAATGCTCCAGATGAATGCAGCGAACTATTTCCTCTGTCATTAGTAAACTTTTTAGTTCTGCAATGAACTCAGAAGAACAGAGTGTGTTAAATACTAAACAGTTATCTAGCTTCTGATCAATCTCTGGGACATGTAAATGCATAGGTAAATGTAAAGGTTCTTGCACTGCACTTTTCTACTTAACCAATAAGTTGTGATCTGAAAAGAAATAGTTATAAAAACACAGTACCTGAAATATCCCTACCTGAAATATCTCAGAGGAAGTGCCTATCACCTAGGCCCCTTTTAAGTAACATGGCAAAGAAACTATTAGAATTATCTGAGAAAATGTTCTGTGACACAGGTCTGGGATTGTCAGGAGAAAATGCCTTGTTGAACAGAAGGGATGGATGTTTGCAAGTAATTAGCTAAGGGTGAAAGAAAATCACAAAAGACGAGTAATTGCATGGAGAAGAATGGAAGGGTTTGGAAAAGCATGGAAAAAGATAGTGAGTATGAGATAGACAGACAGGTAGAGACACAGGACAAAACAAAAGATAAAATATGGAAATAAGAATAAGAAAACTCTGGGACTTGGGAGCAGAACAGAAAGGTTTTTTGTGCTTTGCAGAGAGGCTTTTGGTCTTCAAATATCTGCTTGTATTTTTTCAATAAATGACTTTCTTCAAGAAGAAAGTATTTCAAATTCCTGATATATAAAGTACTCACTTGCCTAAATCTCAAATTTAAGATGAAAGTAAGGAAAAGATGGTATTTAACCAAATACTATGACTTAACAAAATGTTTATAGAACTTGTCATTAAAGAAAAATATTAAGGTTAAACATGCTTATACATCATTCATTCAAGCTTGTATAGGCATGTCCATACTTCACTGGCTGGGTTTCAAGGTTCCTCATCTAGCTTCAGATGTATTCTTTGGAAGCAAAATTTTACTACTTTCATTCAACAAAATCCTATCAGTAGCTAATCACCAAAGGTATTTCACACTCTAAAGTACCTATTTGTTTCATTCACTTTTAAGTGTCGTGTTTGTTTTGAACTCACTTAAAACTTTGATTTGTCATCATGCTCTCTGGAAAGCAACTACCCACAGGCTGCGGGACTTATACCCACCCCTCATTATTAGTAAATACACTGGGCGGGGAGGGGAGGGGAAGAAAGAGAGAGAGGGAGAGAGATAAAAAGGTGCAAGACTTTCTTTAGCAGGAAAAAAACCTCCAAAAGTATTCATTAAGCAGATAATATGATCTGTGTATCTTCCACACATAGGAAGGACAGATTTTATGTCCATCACACCACTTTGAAGCTACAATTATTCACATTCCTTTTCAAAAAGCACAGCTATTCTGCGACAACTGTAATGCTCAAATGGTGCATGAATTCTTTAGAAAAGACACTATTTGTTCCTTAGGACCACCTTACAATGTAAATTATCCACCCACACCTTAAGAGAAATTCCTTCTGAGGCACTTCTATACTCACATGTGGATACACGTCTCAGCGTAATCTCAGTGGAAGCCTCAGGTAAATACAAAATGGGATATAAAAGTTGTTACTTTTAGTAGCTTTGCCACCAGCCCTGGAAGGATTTAAAAGGCAAGTAGATGTGGCACTTATGGACATGGTTTAGTATTAGCACTGCTGGATTAAAGGTTGGGCTGATGATCTTCAGGATCTTTTCCAACCTCAATAATTCTGTGATTCTATATACTAAGCACTAAAAATTCTCTGGGTTTCAAAAGCAAAAGTAGTTGCCAGTATATTTTTAGCAAGACACAGCCTTGGATATAGAGCAGACATACACTGAGAGAAAAACCTGACAAGATGACTGATGTCACCATCATCTTTTATGAAAACCATTACAGGAAGGCTCCTGTGATCTAGGATTTTAATTTATTTTTGAGGGATAGACAGTAGTCTTTGTTTCATAGGTATGTATGCATGCAGTACATAGACATAGACATAGACATAGACATAAACATAGACATAGACATCGACATAGACATATACAGTAATTTCACGAATATAAGCCGCACGGAGTGTAAGCCGCATTTCCGGTGTGTCGGCAAAGTTCATGTCTTTGTCCATACACAAGCCGCACCCGATTATTTGCCGCTCTGTCGTTGGCAGCGAGGACCCATGTGCAACAAAGTTGCCAAATAGTAACAATCGCGGGATGGCGGCGTTTACTGGCTCGGCTCGGGCTGTGAGGGCTCAGGGCTGCCGACAGGGCCAGGTGGCCCAGCTCGCTGCTGCCACTTGGCGGGGCCAAATGGGGCCAGCCGCCGCCGCCGCTGGGCTCGCTCGCCCTGGCCCGGCGCTGTCCCACAGGGCAGGGGGCACGGAGCCCGCCGGCACCCGCGGCAGTGGTGGGAGGAGGGGACGGAGCCCCCCTCTGCTCCCGCGGCAGGAGGGGACG
>PYHW01009258.1:102741-132095 GCA_013186435.1 Turdus rufiventris | reverse complement strand
TAGCCGCCCCTGAATGTAAGCCGCATTTCCGGTGTGGGAGCAAAATTTTAGTTAAAATGGTGCGGCTTGTATTCGTGAAACTACTGTAATAAACTGAGTAAAAGCCATATTATAAGCTTAATGCCCAAACTCAATCTTATCCACAAGACCACAATCTAGTAAGAAAGTTGCCAGAACAGGTTAATTAATCTAACTTGCCAGCTATTATAAGTACAGCAGCTGATTAGCGTAGGTTAACCAAAAAACATCATTCCATAGGTAACAGACATGGTATCTGCCCCAGTAAAATCAATCAATTGTGCAAGCACTCAGCCACTGAAGACCCTTAAGACTCTTCCTATTATTCTAGAAATACAAGAGTTGTGCGTCTCTTTTATCCCATATAAATACACGCAAAAAAACCTTGTCCACACTTCAATTTACAGCACAGAATTCCTTTTTCTTTCTGTACATGTGGCAGAAATACAAAGAGTCTCTTGAAGATGAAAATACTCCACAAAAAATCTGGACGGACACAAATCAATCAATAGTGCACCTCCTATTTGAACTGGCAACTTCTATTTGGCAGCAGAAAAACTCAGTCTTCCATCCATCCACTCTTTTATGAAGAAGAATGAGAAGTCTTTCACAGTCAATAGTGAAGTTCAGCTCAGCAGACATGGAGAAGTTATTTAACCCAGCAAACACCATCAAAACACCATAGTTTAACGCAACGTACCCATGAATCCTCATTAGTTGACTTGGACAAATGAGCAGAAAAGTACAGCAATTTCACAACTATAAGGCACACCGGAGTATAAGGCGCACTTCCAGGTGTCGGCAAATTTCCAACCTTTGTCCATATATAAGGCGCACCAGACTAAAAGGTGCGCTGGTTTTTTTTTCAGTGAGAATCTGTGCGCAACAAAATAACAAATTAGTAACGGAATTGCACGATCGCGGGGTTTACTGGCAGGCGTTCAATTTGCAAACATTTTTCACAGATTGGCGTAGCCTTTAAACACAGCCCCAGACGCCCTCCCCAAGCAGCGTGCCCTGGCACTCCTGCTTGGCCCAGGCACCGGCTGGTGTGGCCCCACGGCTCATGGCTCAGCTCCCATGGCTGCCGCAGCTCGGCTCTTGCAGCTTGGCAAATTTCTGAACTTTCTCCATATATAAGGCGCACTGGATTATAAGGTGCGCTTCCAGGTTTCTATCAAAATTTTAGTCAAAAGGGTGTGCCTTATAGTCGTGAAATTACTGTGCTTTTGTTTACTAGTTTCTTGCACGGTTTTCAGATTAAAATTCTTAAAACCATTTTATACTAATGAGGCACACTTGGACCTTACCATAGCCAGCTTTTCTCCATAGTTTATAGGCACACACTTTTGCCCTTGTTCTGTAACATCTTGACGGAGATCTGCCTTGTTTCCCACCATCATAATTGGAATATTCTCATGAGTTGCATCCTGTAAAGAGAATTTTATTTCCTTATTGCTAGAACACTCAGAATATGAATAAGTGGTCATACCAATTTCATTTCCAGAAAGTCCTGCACATAGTAGAAAAAAAATGGCTAATTATGAAAGCTAAGCTGAGAACCTTTTATAAACAACTCAAAATGTAAGCAGTAAGCTTAACTATCAGCCTGCAAAGATGGCTCCCAAAAAGGAATTTAATAAGTTAATCCAATGGAATTGGTTACTGCATCTATAATGCTACATGAAAAAATTACTAAGGGAAAAGTAACCAACTCCTATACCATGGCTAAAAGAAAATGCTTTCACATAAGATGACTTAAGTATCTTGCCACTTTCCCTCCTATTAAGCGTCTCCAGCACAAGAGAAAAACCCCTTGCACTAAATGCAAATTCATATTCAAATTAAAAAAAACCAAGAAGTACAAGTAGAAAGAAATACTGAAAATTTCACTTGAGCTATAGATAATTTACAGAATCTAATGTATTGGTTTAAAATGCAAAAATCCCAAGGAATATTCAAGTCATCCACGAGAAAACATCTGAAATGTGCTGCCACATTCCATTCAAAAAGAAGTGAACAAGAAGAGTGTCATTGCACATCCTTTAACACAAAAAGATGTATCAGATTAAATTCTAACTGAGTACGTCAGGATACATTTAGGACTTCCATGCAGGTTTTATTTCTTTGATGGCCTGTAGTCTGGATAATTACTGCACATTTTACATCTAATATAAATTTATAAATAATAATGTTAGCAATACAGTGAAACATAGCTTCTAAGCTGTATATATGTAAGGCTCTTACCTCTATCATATCCACCCATTCTCTCACATTAATAAAGCTTTTTTCACATGTTACATCGTATAGTAGTAAGACACCATCTGCTCTTCTGAAGTATGATTTAGCAATACTTCTAAATCTTTCCAAAAAAAAAAAGCATATATTTGCAAAAGGCCACATTATCAAATAATAGTTCAGTTCAACATCATTAAGAACACAGCATTATTTAATTTCACTAATGAGTACAATTCTCTTCATACAATACAATGAATTCTTGACAACTGCTGATGCAGGTCTACAAATGCTGCTTAAGGATCAGTGGGATTTTGTCCTAAACAACAATCAATATTTTGTATATCAAAACAATCTACAGTGTATCTATTACAGATAGTTTAGTCTCTAATTGTGCCAGGGATGTTTAGATTAGATAATAGGAAAAAATTTCTTCTCTGAAAGGGTCGTCAACATTGGAAGGAGCTGTCCAGGGAAGTGGCAGAATCTTCACTCCTGGAAGTGTTCAACGGGTATGTGTGGATATGGCACCTGGGGACATATTTTAGTGGTACACAGCAGTACCACAGCAGTACCAGGTCAACAGTTGGACCTCATGAGCTTGGAGGTCTTTTCCAACCTTGATGGTTCTATGATTCTACAATCCACCACACGTAACTTCCTAAACTGACTGGCTCGCTTTACTTCCTTTGAAAAACACAGAAATCAAGTAAAATTATTCTGGGACTTCAGGACTAATTAGTCATCTTTGTCATCAGCTTTATACAATCTAATCAACCAAGTACAATAACTGAGTATTTACACTGGATATTAAAATACTCTTCATAAGTTTATTACATGAGAGGAGACTGATTGAATCCCTACCTACATAGAGGCCAACACAAATCTTGGTCAATGAACATATTAAACTGACTTCCATGGCACTAGATTAACCTCATAAGAAGCCTTAAAAGCTGTTGGTAAAGTAAAGGTCCCCCATTGCGCCTCACACTTCTGGGTTGGCAAGTTTCGCAACTTTGTACATTATATAAGGCACACCGGACTATAAGGAGCACTTCCGGGTTCGGAGGAAAATTTTAGTCAAAAGGGTGCGCCTTATAGTCATGAAATTACTGTAATTAATGTTTTTTGTTCAGCTAGATGAAAAAAGGCACATGACTTTTACAAACAAAGGAATTCAAATTAGGTAAGTGCAGAGGATCACTAACCTCTCCTGCCCAGCTGTGTCCCACAGCTGTAGCACTGTAGGTTCTCCATCAACAATTAGTCTTTTCATTTGAAAATCCACACCTGAAAAGAATCATGTGTATAGTCTAAAAAAACCCCATCAACAATCTTTAAAAAAGACAGAAAATTAAAAGGTAGGGGTTATATACAACAGTTTTAACAAAATTAATCTATTTTTAATACGTTATGAGGTTTCAGTCATGCACATAATTCTGAACTGTAATAAACCCCTGACTGTATTTGTCTTTTCCCAGAATTAATACAAATTGCATTCTGAACAAAAAATAAGATCTCTTGCCTTATTTTGCTAAACACTTTTATCAAGCAGAGAAAATGTTTTGTAAGAAAATTGGTTTCAAATACCTAGGAAGATAAATTAGAACAAAAATCCTGACAACAGGCAATAAAACAAACATATAGGTATGATTCGATTGAAAGACAAAATTCAGAAAGACAAAATAAATCTTCAGTTTATTGGCTGACAACTATACTAATACAAACAAGAAGTCAGTCAGAAATCCTTCTAGCTATATTTAAACCAAAGCTTCAATAAGACTTTGAAGAAATCGCAACAAAAAATAGTAGGAAAGACATCAAAGGACAGTATGAAATATCAAGGAGAGAGGGAAGTATTGAGAAAACAAGAAAGCAATGAAAAGCAATGAAAATTGCAGAACAGTTCATACACTGAAAGTTCCTTACACTGACATTCCTTCTCTGGTGCTTTGTATTGTTCAGAAAGAGGCTTTGTAAAGAAAAACGGAATTAGAGCAATACCATATTGCATACTACAAACAGCTGTTATTACTAAGCTTTAGTACTCAGATCTCACAGCCCACGTGAGAACCTGTGTGTGCATATCCAGGACACCCTAGCACACAATGACTAAGACAAGCTGCTCACCCACTTCACTGCAAAATATCAATGACATTCATTTCAATATTTTAAGAAGAACACCAACTATACCCAGAGTTGCACTGGTATTGCCTTGAAATTCATTCTTGCAAAGTCTCGTAAGAAAACTGGATTTTCCCACTGCTGCATCTCCAGCAAGAACAATCTTGTAAGCCTTCTCTGAACTGGGGTATTTTGGAGTGCATTCAGTTGCATCCAACTGAAAATAAAAAGAATCCCTCTATAACAACTCATAAAGTAAAACTGTATAATTCTTTTCCATTTTTCCCCTGAAGAACTGGTTACCTGAGGGGTGAGAGCAGATATGTGCTTCCTTGTTGAAGCAACTGAGCTGCTTCGACTAACAGGTCGTGAGGGCTTCCAGTCTAAAACTGCAGTGCTGTTAGGAGGACTGTACGTCTCTTCATCCCTGATCTCTGGAACCTGAAAGTATGAGTTAGTTCTCTGGTGAGAAAAGCATGCTTTTTTGGAAAGAAACAGCAAAACTGATTAAAACATTTTAACAGTTTGGATTAAACAGAGATAAATCACCAGATACAGCTAGGCAATTCTAATCAAAATAATGTGATTACTCTGTTCTCATTCATTTTTGCTCTTCACTATTATCTACATTATGTCTTTCAACATTTTTATTATTCAGCATCCATTCTTTCAGTACTCTAATAAACAAAATTAATTTCTATATGAAAATTTCAACTTAAAACATAGTCACAATAAACAATCGTGACAATACTTTATTTTAAAGCTTATTTTACAAACATCAAGAATTTCTCCAAACACATTACTCTCTAGGCTATTATTACTTAAACTATATCAAGTAGAGCACAGCTATAATCAACATTATTACCAGCAAAGTCTCCAGAGATTAATATTTACTAAATGCACAGAAAATTACTTACCTTAAAAAAAAAAAACCAACCAAAAAAAACCTATTCTACTGTGCTTACTACTGTTTTGGCTATGTAGTCCTCAGTAACTCTTTCAATATTACTAACGATTAAACTGACACAGTAACACCTGATTTTTCAATTCTCCAAGACTTACCCTTTAAGTCACTGTGTGCACTAACAGTATTCTATCTCGTGTGCTTTTTTTCACCACAGCACGTTACGAGTAAGTGAATGGAAACTTATTTTACGTCTATCTGCTTTTTTCTGTCTTCAGAAAATGAGCTCCTTTCTGCACACAGTTTAACAACCTTCAAAAATCACAAACTTCAAAAATGAAGTTATTACCTCAAAAATTTATCAAAAAATGTAAAAACGAGAGGAGAACTATTTATATATTCTCAAAAAAAAATTCACTAATTTAAATGCTAATGTCCCAAATATTTACTTTTAATTGGCCTGTGGATGAAGATCCATTTTATTTAAAAAACAATTTTGTCTCCAATCAAAGGCCTTCCTCAGGGAAGGACTAAATCTGGCACTTACGTCTGTATCAGAAGCATCACCACCAAAGCCTTCTTTCATATACTGTGACCTTTGATAAATCCTTTGATGCCTATATTCCACTTCTGAATCATACTCATTTGAATCTCTCAGGGTAGACAAACCACTGTCAAAACAGCTCTCAGGTAAGCTGTCAACTTCACAGCTCATTCTTTGCATTGGATCACAAAGGGCTAAAGAATCATAATCTTCATCAACACAAGACGAATGAGATGACCTACAAGAAAACATTGGAAGGGAAAGACTAAATTATTCCATGTAATAAATTCCAATAATAAATACTTGCTCTTCCCAACAAAATCTGAGCCCTTCTGGAATGGAAAATTATTAGAAATACCAATATTAAGTTTAAGACATATGTCAATCCCTGTCTTGCCTTTAAAAAGACTTTCTTTCTCAATCGTATGTCTTGGGATGGTCAAATTAAATTATTTAATCTACGTTACTGTTGATGACTTTCCAAATCCCAGTAATTTTGACTATTTGTTAATTTTAAAGTGCCTATCTAAAAAACATTCAGAAAGTGATGTACTATGAAGACATCAGAAGAAGAAAAATACATACAATGTTCTAGCTAATTTTGACCTATTCTAACTCATAACCTTGACATACTGTATCTCATTTATATGAATGCACTTGCTCACAGAGGCACACACGCTAGTAAGAAACAGCTATAAATACAGAAAAAGTAGTAGCCAAGTTCAGAACATCAGTAATGGTGAAAGGTATCCCTGAAAAAATTTCTTACAGTTTGGTAGGCTATGCAAAACCTAAACTTTTACACAGAATTCCTCTCTTTTTCCCTCAATCTTCCTTCAAAAGTATTTTTTTTTTCCATTCTGGATACATACTTGTAATATATAAAAATATTTTAATGAATGCTGCAATGCCAATATGGCTTACACAAAAAAAAAGGTTATATTTATGTAAATAAAAACACAGAAAAGGAAGGTTAATAGACAGAATCTTCGGGAAAAAAACAGTCTTCTACAAAAGGTTGCAACGGCTACAATCATTATCATGCTCCTTCAACAAGATAGGGACAGACATAACTGAAGTGAGGCAGTAAAGGTCTCCAAGTCATAGCAGAGAAGAGAGGGTCTGGCTTAGCCCTGTTGGGAATGGATATGATGCACAGAACTGCTAAACCAGACAAGGTCAGCATCAATCCTTGTAATAACAGCTTGCTCCCAGAGGGTCTCCCCAGTGATGGCACACCACAGGAAAGTCCACTGGAGAAAATCACCATGAAGTTGTTACTGAGTTGAATTCCCCCCTGCAACTGGCCAAATGGGGGTGACAGTGGCATCGCTGTCCCATGCGTTAACATCCAGAACCATCTAATTAACAACTCTTCAGGCAAATGAATAATCATATTAATGCACATCATCTTTGCTATAGAATATAAAAGCATACATGGTCTTTGTATTCATGCACCTGCTAGCCTATATCAAATCACTGAAATGCTGAGGAAAAGTACATGCTATAACAAAGTTAAACTTGTCAAGCATTGCCTCAGTAGCCAATCTTCAATTTCACTGAACCATGAATTCAATGCTGGGAATTTCATATATGCTTAAAGCAAGTTAGACCAAGATGAATCTTACAGATTAAAAAAAAATAAAAATCATACCTTTTAGAACAAATTGCTTAAAACATGTTAGTATACAAAACTCTAAAGGCTGATCTTATGTCAGGAGACAAAGTACTGAAAACAAACAGGTTTTGGGACATTCACACCTCTTTCTATCTTTTGATACTATCAAGTCATACATATTAAGATTAAGCTTTACTCCTACCACATACACTTTCCTCTAAAGTTGCTTGTATTTCTCACTTTTTTGGAAATGAAAGGATTGCATCATGTGGTAGGTACTAATAAATATTCAAAGAGAACAACTTAAGCCTCCAAAGAGGTTTTAGTTATTCCCTAGAAAATTACTGAATTTAATACGCAACTTAGAGTGGATGCCTCTAAAAATTTGCAGAGGGTCCAACATTAGGGAATTGGGTTTATGTGCATTCATGAAAAGGATACAGCTTGTGACAACCAAAACTTTACAGCCAGCAAACACATCTAACATGGAGACAACAGAATAAGAAAGGTATTACTGAACGAATGGGGATATTAGAAGTGTAAAGCAAAAGTCAATTTTATTCCCATCCAGGATCTTTTTATTCCTCACAAAATATAAAACACAGACTACAAAGACCTCTATTAGAGATCTCTTTATGGTTTGGAATAGCACCGAAAGAAAAAGAAGACAAAATAATCCATCAAATGAGTAAGGACACACATTTTTGCTGACGGACCTAACTGTTTAATAAACCCAGTGTGAAAGCACAGCATGACTGACAGCACTCAGGGCTGCCTCCAACACCCATAGTCTTCAGTGAGTCTCTGAAATGATGAGAGGAATTTCTGATCAATTATCTGTACCCAGTAAGTACTAAAATAAAGACCTCTGACCATCTAATTGCATTTAGATAACTTACTGGTTTTGTACTCTTATCCCATTAATACCCAAGTGCATTCACTACTCCTACATGTCAGTGTGAGGGGGCTTATTATTTTTAAGAATCAGGCCCACATTTGTAGCAATTATTACATGGGAAAAAGGCACACAAACTGAAAAATAAAACATTTTGGGTTTTATGTTCAAGTACAGAGTAAGGCTAACAAAGGCCCTACTTTCTTGGAGACAGACTGAGAATCAAACAAGAATCAAAAGAGGCCAAGACCATACAAGAGGCTGTCTGAGCTCTCTGTAAGTTCATGACTTCAACTGAAGATGGTTATCCTGAGCCATCCGAAGTAATTGGGAAAATTCCTATTGACCTCAATATATTTTGGATCGTGTGCTATGGTCACATATTACTTCTAAATCAGACAGAACTATTCTCTCTCACTTAACAGTATTCTGCTCTTCTAAGACAAGCCACTTTTAAATTAACGAAAGCAAGCTTGGCTTACCTGTCGTACCGTGGGTTTAAAGGAGAATGTTCACCATTACATTTAAGACTGCTTCTAGAAATGGTACTTCCTGGTGAGGTATTTGCTAACCGCTGCAACAGATACATAATAAATGCATTACAACTTGGATGAACACAGAGGAAGTACCTAGATTTGTTAAGAAAAAACTGTGCATCACTAAAATTACATATTGGATGTACTTAATGTATGTTTCTTTATATTATACACTCACATATATATATTTAGCTACTTACATTTAGTTAAACTTCATACTTTATATATGACTGAGTCATATAATAGTCAGAAGGACTATTACCTATAGCATTTAGGCTCCATCACTGCCTTTATACTGACTACACTACAAGACACGTTCAACCACAAAAGAATTCCAAAGAGGGTGATTTCACTGACTGCACCTGAAGACTCTGAAATGCTAAGTTTTGAAAAGCTGCCTACTTTGGAAAGCATGCTGACTACTAATAAAAAAAAATAAAGGGAACTCCCACTAACTGACCTAGCTTCAGGAGAGCTACCTCCCAGTTCTTGATAGAGATAGTGAAGGAAATATCTCGATCAATAGCATATGACAAAGTATTTTGTACATCCTGCTGTGCCTCCATACATTTATCCACTGGAAACAACTCCTTCTGTCTTCTCTGTAATATGCTCATTTATATTTCTAGGCATGACAGTAGGAAATAGTATCCATTGTTGCATCTGTAGCAAATCTCTGGTAGTTGGTATTAGCAAAATGCACTCCTTCACTGGTATGGAATACTGGAAACACGTAGTGACCTGACCCATATTTTCCTCCTTCCTGTCCAGTATTTGTCTTTGTGGGCCCATTATTCTGGTCCCATTCTCCCAGAAAAGCTATCTGCTTTCCCCATAATGCCAAATCATTAGTTATAAAAGTTTTAACAGGTTTCAAAGGATTGCAAAATGACAGTGTAGAGTAGGTTTTTTCATAGTTTCAAGCCTTCCTTCTCTAGTTCGGAGGCTATCAAGTGACATCTGTTACAAGAGATTCCAATGCAGTTCTAAGAGCCCAAAAGGGTCTGACTAAGTTCTCTATCAGTAGTCCATGCTGTCCATTTTCCCAGTGACATGCCCAGACAAAAGTTCAAGTTAGGCTAAGACCTTGCCACTAAAAAGGGGCAATTTTCTGAGAATATGTGCTGTCGATGGTAGGAGACTCCCATACACAAGACAAATACATTCCCTTCAGCACAAGAGAAACTGTTGATTTATTCACCTCACTAAACATCACAGCATATTAAAAAAAATTACTTTCCAATGCACCTCAGAAAGCAGCTACACTCTAAAAAAACTTCCATTATTTAACAAAATACAAGTAAAATCTAACAAAACTACTCAGGAATATTCCCACAGTGAGTCCACTGAATGAAACTCAATTTTTTGAGTACCCACTGAGGTACCAATTTAAATTTGCTGTGTTGATTCTTACATCTTCTATGACAATGTAACAAAATCATAAATACCTACCAATGATCTGTTGTACTTGCTGAAACTGTTTTCAAGTGCACTTCTTAAACCATCATTGCTGTCATGTAATTTTCTATTAGCTGATCTAACAAGGAAACACAGTTTAACTTGCAGAACTAAAGAAAATATGAAAAACTATGTAACTTGTCAAAAAGAAAAAATTTAAAAATACTTCTAAAAGATTCCTACTTTTTCTTTAGCTAAACTCTAAAGAGTAACATGAAATTAGAAACACACTGACAGATAAACAAATTATCTGAAAAAAATCACTGAATTTTGGGCTTCAGTGGCAGCCCAGGAAGCCCATTTTCACTTCTCTCTGGAACTGACAAGAACTTTCATGGTCACTGGTCAGCTGAGTGGGAAAAAAGATACTGTAGGAATGGCCACAAAAGAGCCAAAAAAGCCACACAACAAAACAACTAGTCCAGTCATTTCTGTACAAAATTACAATCACTTCAATATTGCTGAGGTGATTATGAAAAGAAATACAATTCATCTGCTTGAAAGAAAGAATTTTTTTAGGATAAGAAAATTAAATAAAGATATTAAAAAAAATCTTTTCATTGTGACCCTTCTTGTGCACCTATTGTACAACACTGTGCAGTCTTAGTATTTTCCAGACAACAATAACACAGGGAGTTATTGGAGAAGCAAAACCAATAGAAACAGGTGCCAGGCAATAATTTTTATGATAGCATGGATAGACTCAAACCGCATTCAGTTTATTAGAAAGACAGGAAAGTCACTGGGGCTAAGAAAAGAAATGGAAAGAAACTAACTGAAGTGTTAGTGGGTCAGTACCACAGTTGAGTTAATATCACAGTAATATTTATGACAGTTAGGAACAAAACTGTTTCTGATAACTTAGGCCATTTTAGTATTTTTACTTGGCACTTTTTTCCAAATTTCAACCCGATCTTTTGCATATAAAAACATTTATCCCAAAGATGTTGGAACAAAGTTTGATAACAAAAAATTGAATTACTAAAACTTACTGAAGTATTTCTATTTGTCTTTCCAGAGTATCTCTGTCTTCAGTATACTCTCGGATGATTTCTAGATCCCTGGAAAAAGCCCAAAAACACCACCAAACTTAAATGAACTTATACTTAACAGAATATTCTTATATTTTCACCATATTGCCTTTGATAAAGTTTACATTTATGCTGAAATATGCTGAGAGCATTTTTATGCCAAGATCACTTGGTGACATCATTAATCTCTGCCATTATAAACTCAACAAAGATTGCGAATGAAAAATGAAACATGAAAATAACCACAGGGACTGCCTCTTTTTCCACTGAAATATAACTTGTATTACCTGAAGATAACCACACAATGAAACTGACTTTTATGCTCCTTTAAAAGAGTAACTAGGTGTAGCTTTCATTCACTTTAGAAAAATGAATGGTTAAGACAGACATGTAAGGCCTCCAAAACTATTCTCTCTAATATTCATGCAGATACTCACGAAGAAAAACAAACGCCTAATGCTGTACTGCTGGTTTATTCCTAAAAAAGTCTCACTAAAACCAATGGATATTCTTGCAAGATTGTGAGGGTTTGCATCATAACCAGAACTTTTTCTTTTGGAAACCTAACAAGAAAAGTGAACAGCATTGATGACACGGTATCAAACATGTACCTACCCTTTAAGGCAAATTTAGAAAATAACAGCTGCCAACTTCATACATAGTAATTACATCAGAAAATAAATTTTGTTTTTACCCAGGTAAAAATTTTATCATGCAGAAGTACCTTACCTCTCAGAGTTCAAAGACTGATCTGCATACTCGCTTTTCAAGGTATCTAATTCACTCTGTAGAAAAGCTATATTTGTCTGTGCTTCTAAAAGATCTTTCTTCAGTCTTTGATTTTCCTTTAAAAAAGAAAGATATTAGATGTTAGCTGTCATAGTCACCTCCATAAAATATTGATATATTATAATAATAGAATAAAAAACATAAAAGTTAAATAAAAATAAAGCACTATATAAATTGGCATAAAGAGGGAAAGAAAATGAAAGAATGCTAAATCAACAGAGAAATCAGTAAATTAACACACAAGAACATCTTACCTTTTATTTTTCCATTCAGTTACAAAAAAATGCAACCAGATCACCTCAAGCCATTTTATACAGAATGTGTATACATTTAAACAAATACTTCTACAATTCAAAAGATTCACATACAGTTACCCATGACTTTAGAAGTTTACTTTCTAGCTTACCAGTAAATGTAAAAAATAAAAAAATAAACCAACAAAAATCACAACCCAAATCCCCACAAGTATAACAATTTGTATTCCAGACACTAAAACTGAGGCTAAATTAATATGTTAATAATAATGATCTCTTACCAGCAACATATCATGCATTCTTTTTTTCAGTTCAATTACATCTTCCCTGTGATTGACATTTTTGGATTGCTCCTCCAGCTTGAAGTATTAAAAAATGCACAATTAATGTATTTGATTGTTGTGATTAATCTGATTAATTATGGAAACAATAAGTAATGCTTACAAGGTTTTATAGTTACTAAAGTTTTTGAAACGTAGGAGTTTTTCTGAATGTACTAGCACTATTTCAAAAATTACTGACTTTCTAGAAAATTGACATGCATTTTGCACTCTTTAGGTATAAAATATTCATAACTAGTGACACAGAAGACAGCTATTAAGATAGAAACAGATAGAAACACTAACTTTAAAAAAATTATATAAATTATTACTACCTCAGATATGCAGAATTTGGACAGGAAGCTCTCATGTTTCTTGCGAAAATTTCCATTTCTACAAATGTTCTTTTAACTGCACTTAAATACAAAACCCCAAAAATATATCCACTTTGTGTATAATAATTCTGGTAAAACTTACAGCAAAAATCAAAGTGAAAATTAAACCCAAATTACAAAATATCCCAAAACATCATTCCTATGTGAGATTTCAGTTTACTTTACTACTAGATATCAAATTACAAGATCAAGTTGTAGATGTGTTCTAAAAGGCACTATACTATTGCAAATTACTGTATCTGGGTTGCAAATCCATCTTTACCTATAAATCACAAGTACTTAGTGGCAATATATTGGATTATTTCTAATGGACCAAATACAAGACCAGGTAGCTGCAATGTTAATAACCAATGGGCCTAGAAAATTATTATGCCACAGAATTTAGGCAATAGTTGCTGTTCCCTTTCCCAAGTATTTCAACAAATTACACAGCATGAATAAAAAAGCACAGAATGACAACACAACTCAACAAATATCTGCAGCCACCATTTACTAATACAAATTAAATTAGAAATTTACAATTATGATTCTCCATCCAGAGGGAGGTATTTCATAAGATCAAAATCTCTTCAAACACATTAAAAAACTCACCAGACTTCAACTCACCTTTTTAAGTTTTTTTATTGTCACCTGAAGATCCCCAACTTCACTGTCATACTGGCGCTTCAGCTCATTTAGTGCTTCTTCAGCTTTTTGCTTCTCCTGCATTATTTTTAATCTCATTAGAAGTTGAGAAAGGTTTCAAATATTTATTTAAAAATTCATTCATCAGTTTGGAAAGCACATACTTTTTGCTTAGACAAGTGTCTTTTTCCATTCTGTCCCTTCCTTAAGATCCATAGATTCTGATTCTGTAATTGCAGTCCACTTATAAAACACTCATAGAAATAAAATGGTGGTATGAAAGCGAAGACATGGGTCCATTTAGTGCTTTTTATTCATGATTCCTGTGATTAACATTCTCAATGTCACTTATTGTTTTACTTGGCTTTTAATTTTTTTTTTTGCTTGCAATTGTTGGAACGTTATAGGCCCATGTCAGCAATAGGCAAGCAGATAACAGCATCTCCAGTTTCAAATGTCTGTCCCAGGAACAGAGACAAGGGGGTGTTTGAATGCTGCCTATTCAATACCCTGCACATCACAGGATGGTCTCAGCAGGAAAATGCCATGATGGAAAATAAAGCAGTGCCATCTTTTACCAGGGTGCATGGCAGGGTATGTGCCGGACTGGAGTCAGGACTGTACAGTTTTTGAGCGCCAGGACAAAGCCACTGTTGCAGCTGCTGAAGCTATTGGAGCCACTGTCCTGCAACTTTTGCCATCATCACAGAGTGAACCCAGACACCTGCCCTGCTGTCACCACCACAGCCCCAGAGAGAGAGAGGCTGCACTTGTTCTGCCAGTCTCCACTGCAATCTCCATATTGGCAGCACAACTCCTTATTCAGACAAGCCTTCTTTCCAGGGTTTGGGTTGTCCCTGTCATCCCTTACTTCAGGTCCTGGGGAAAGGAGACTGAGCTATGAGAGCCTCCAGGTGTGCTGCCTTTGTTTTCCTCCCTGTGGAATGAGGAGCTGCATCAGGATGTCACCATTTTGCCTGTGTTTAGACTGTACTGCCCATAGGGATATTCAATGGTGAATGCCCATTCGCAGGTAAAACTTTCTCTCTCTTTGTATACCCTATACTATTAATATTGTTGTGATTATTGCAGCTTCCCAATAAACTGTAACTCTAGTTTACAATTTCTCCTAGTTTCCTTTTTACTCAAAGTAGCAGAGGGGGTGAAAGATGACAACTGGATTGGTTTTAATTTTCTCACTGTTTGAAACCAGCACAGATGCTCAGTCTAAATACCAATATCCATATATAGTACTTAGTTTGAGTATCAAACCAAGTACAGCATTCTGAAATTTATTTTAATCAAAACAGAGTTTTTGGAAAGAGCCCGCATCAACCACCACGAGAGGAATAGTGAGTGTGGTGTGCTATAGACTGATGTGTTTCACTCACTGGTCACTCTCCAGGGATTCCAGTTTCACAACACAAGAAATCAGAATGCAGCAGTGACAGGTGGAGCCAATGACACAAGTTGAGTTTTCATATGGAGGAGGTAGGCATGGACTTTGCTTAGAATTCAGATTTAGAATTTCCCACAGGTGACACTGATACCCATGTGTTAAAACAATTATTGAAGTAATCAATTTAAGCTGGATTCCCCTACTGTTGCTAACTGCACAGACTCCTAAGTATTGTTTGGTAACTATTTCCCTTGAAGAAACAAAATCCAGGATAGGCTCATGCAGAAGCAGGTGTCCCGGTAGCATGAGTGAGATCACTCAAACAATAGCCTTGATTACAGACATTAAGATTAATGGCTAAGTACATTCCCACAAAGTAAATAACTTAACATTTACTCTCAGGGCGTTTTAGTAGGTGCGGTATGTGGAGCTAAGAGCTACAAGGAACACTGGAGAGTGAAAATTAAAAAAGCCTTGTGAGAAACAAGCTAACAGTTCGTCTTTCATACCTATAGCTAGATGCAAACAGTGATTGAAAATACAGACTAGATGTAGATAACACATAGAAGATTGACTTTTGCATGCTAGTACAAAATTGTAGATGTTCTCAGAGTAAGCAAACACACACATCCCAGTCATCTTTTTAAAGCAGTGAAAAAGAATATTCAGGGTTGTTTTTTTCAGTGATTTATCATTTTGTGAGAACCGCAGTTTTTCAGACAAAATGGATTTGTTTTCTAAACATTAACAACTTAGCTTCTCTGGAAGAAAATATTTATCTCTACTAAGAGGTGCATTACCACTAATTAAACATTCTAAAACACACTTCTTTTTTACAGGGTGATATCTTTATCATTCTTATGCCATTATATTTTGTTTCTAGGAACACTATAGTCTTTTATGGTATGGTAGGACTGTTTTATCTTGTGTAGGAAAAAAGCTATTTGAAGTAAATCCATCAGAATACCATTTACCTTCACATATCAGTAGTGTGAACTACTTAAAATCAGCAAGTTGGCACACAGCACTTTATTGCTTCTGGTTCTGCAAATACTCTGGTGAAAAAAGCTACAGCAAATACACATAGATGTTCAGTATACTGTGTATATATGTCTTAATTAATGAATTTCTTATGCCCACATTAGAACACTTTGACAAATTGTTATTCATATACCCATATAAAGTTCAGTTTATCTTAAATTAATGAAGTAACAATTCAAAATGAAGCAGGCAGCTGGACTCACTCCTTTGAATTACACAATCATATGTGGCTCTAATACATCTCTCCCTGGGTAAGAGAAGAGGATTTTTAGACCTTTTCATATAGATTGCAAGCAGGTTGAAACAACAGCTAAAATTGAGTAGATCAAAACAGAATTTCCCATGAAGTTTGAGAGGCCCAGGCCTTCACATACTGTTATTACAGTTACCCTCTCAAGTCTCTAAAATGTAGTTGCAGGAGAATGGAGGAAAGGAAGATCATTACTTCAGGTAGATAGGCAAAGCAGGACCAAGCATTAAATTCTACATAAATTCTTTTACTAGGAGAACAGATTGTGTTCTTTAGTGCTAAAATATCATTTTCTCCAATCTGTTTCCAATACTGGTCTCAGAAAGAAACTCTTCTTGGCCAGTATGCTCCCACAAAAAGGAAAGACTTTTTTTTTCTTGGTTTATTACACCAAAGCAGATACTCATCTTTGGGAAAGCATTAAGATCATTCATTTCTTATCTCATGGATAGATTTTTAACATCCAGGCCCTGCCTACTGCCCTTTGAGTCAGGACCACAGGTGGCCATCCATCCTGCTTAAGATCACTGAGAGTTTAGAAATTATGAAATTCTGCAAATATTAAATACTCACTTCCTTTTTAACTTTATGCTCTGCAGCTTGTATCCGTAGTTCCATCTCTTCCTCCAACTCACTGAGTTGAACTGCAGCTTTGTCCTGAGCTCTAAAATTTAGTAGAAAATATTCTCTTAGGAATTGTACTCTGGCTTGAAGAAATACTGTGTGAAACACATCTGCCTACCTGAACTGAAACAAATTAGACAGACAGACATGGAAACAGTTTAACATTGCCCAGACCTTGAAACTGGTGTGGCTGGGAACCTAAATCCCAAATTAGTTTGAAGACGCTGGCAAATTAGATTATAAATAATAGCTGCAAGCTGATGATTAGCATGAAATACATCACATCTGCATGTTTAAAATTAAGTTAAAAAGATAAAAGGTGCCTCTCATTATCCTATGAAGAGACTTCAAAAGCAACTTCCATCATCCACATATATGAGATCTCTGTCCTGAGCTAATCTGTTTGGTTTTGGCAGTTATGATGTGAGACAGTGCCAAGTAGATAAAACAGGTAAATATACTCCTTGAAGCTCACAGAGTACAAGCATGATTTCTAAAATGAAAGTACAGTGGACATGTATGATAAAACTCAAAATTGCAGCCAAAGAAGAGCAGTCAAAATGTTTTAAGAATATCAACTAACAATTAAGTCTGCAAAGATTTGGTCCAGAATTTATTAAAAGTATGGACAGCTAATCATTTGCAGGCTGCTATATGTGCTTATACGCGAGGGCTTGCATACAAGCTAACTTCAGAACTGTTTATGGAAATACTTTGCATGGCATATTTTGGCATTAACTCCCAGAAGTTTAATCAAAAGAAGCATGAGGAGAGAAAAAAAAAAAATTGCAGAACTGAACTAGAAACACAATTCACTATACCTTTTTACCGCTATGGCCAGAGTTTCCATCTCTGCACTTTGAAGTTTGATCTCTTGGATGAAGTTCTTAATGACATGCTCATATGGCTGGATTAACCTTGGTTCTGCTATGTGTATGTTCTGATACAGAACACTGACCTGCTCTTGTCTGAAAAAGAGAGATATGCACATTTTAATAAACTTTACTTGGAACAATGTTCTATTACAGGTTTGAAAATCTCACTACAAATTAATATATTCCCCTCTGCCTATTTTTAAAATTTAACAAGCTATATACAGGCTTTGAACACTCAGTATAGTACATGTAAATTCTTTTAAATTATGTTGACCATTTCCACTTTGCTGCTTTAATATACCTACTAAAAAAAAACATAACCAAAAGAAACCCCTTTCTAATGGTTGTGGTTTTGGTTTTTTTACTTCTATTCATAGTGTAATGAAGAGAATGCTACTGGAGTAACCCACAATGTAGATCAAGTTTCTTGATTGCTCCAATGTTAATCATAATCTGTGAAGAAACCTAAGATTAGAGGAGGCTGCATAAGGATTAAAAATGGATATGAATGTCAACCACCTAAGTTAAAAGGGAAAGTAGACAGAATGAGGTGGGCTTTAGGCAAAGTAAGAATACAGCTCTTCAGTTTCAGACAAATTATTTTGGTCTATACCCAAATAAATTTGTTGTTACAAGAAATTAATTACGTATATGACTCTCATGTAAAAAATTATGACTATACCTCATAAAGAAGGAAAACATTTCTGTAGATATTTTAGTTGTTAAAAGCTCCCCTGAAATTCACAGAGAAAAGCTGCCTCAATGCAGGAATAGTATATTCTGATTTCTATTTAATCTGCATTTACATAGATTGCACACAATTCTAATTGTCAGAGTAAAGAACCTTTTCAAGATTATTAAAAAAAAAAGTCTTTTACAAAGTCTATTACTAGACAAATAGCACTGATTTCTGTTCATGCCACTGGTATGTCATGTAAATCCTTTGTTTTACATCCTATGTTCTAACTCCTGGATTACATTAGGCAATATACCAGAAAATATTTTGTAACAGAATTTAGCTGTCCAAAGGAAAACTGAATGTGATTGACATAGGCTACATGCTAGAACATGAACAGGTATTCAACAACTTAAAAAACGAATGGAAAAAAAAAAAAGGAACAGAGAAAATCAAGTCTAGAAAAGTGGAGAAAACAGGCCAGTAATGAGGAAATACACATTATCAGAAGCAGAAATACAACCAAAAATAATATTTTGCAACTTCAAGTCTAAAACCATATCTAACATCACAAATATATGTTTGCTAATGTTTTTTGTTGCTAATGAACGTCTGAACTCTGACTAAATAATCCTCCTTGTTAGACAGCTGAAGTTTTCCTATCTTCAGTGGAGGCAGTGCTATTTAACACCTTCACCAAACACATGATATCAACAATCACTGTATATTCACTTAATTTTTTCCCACTTGAAGCAATTCCACAGCTTTGACTATCAATGCTGCAGCACTCAGCTTCTTGTATGTGATTTCTCCACTTAAGGTCTAACTTACTTTATTAAAACAGTACATAACTGTTATTAAAGATCAAATTCCCTTTTAAACAATTTGACTACTTCAGGACACTTTAAAACTTGTTTCAGCTGAAAGGCTGACATTCATTTTGAGACAGAGAAACATAAAAACAGCACAAAGAGATAAAGATTTACTGATGGCTGAGAAATTTCTGTGTACATACATGTTTCTGTCTTGCAAATGATTTCCTTTACAAAGGCTAATGCTGACCTACGTTTAGTAAGTTAAATATCTTCCCATGTATACACATAATTTCTTTTTCAAAATCTATTCTAAATAGAGAAATGTTGAGGTTCATAAATGGTAGCAGATTTATCTGATCATCAGATGCTACAAACTCTGTATAAATAATGTAACATTAAAGAACTTCTCAAATATATATTTATTCAATTAATGATTTGCATTTTAAAATTGTTAAGGACACTTCCAGAATCCACCTGGAGGCCTGTAGTCAGTGGCATTCTCTGGGATCAATTCAGCCACCAGTCTTGTTCAACTTGTTTGACCCAGATGAAAGGATAGAAGGTACCCTCGGGAAGTTTCCTGATGGCACTAAACTGAGGGAGTGGTTGATTCACCTGAAGGTTCTGCTGCCATTCCATGGCAGAATTTTGATAGTCTAGAGAGTTGGCCAGAGAGAAAATGAGTTCAAGAAGAGGCAATGTTGGGTTCTGCGCCTGGGGAGGAGCAGCCCCAAGTGCCAGCACAGGCTGGAGCTGAGCTCCTGCAGAGCAGCTCTGTGGAGAAGGACCTGGGGCTCCTGGTGCATCACAAGCTGTCCGTGAGCTGGCAGTGCTCCTGTGGCCAGGAGGACCAAGGGTATCCTGGGGTGCACTGGGAAAATCATGGCCAGAAGGCTGAGGGAGTTGCGCCTCTACTTGGCCCTGCTGAGGCCAAATCCGGAGTGCTGCGTCCAGTTTTGGGCTCCTCAGTAAAAGAGAGACAAGGAGCTACTGGAGGGTCAGCAGAGGGTCACAAAGATAATTTGCAGTCTGGAGCACCTCTCTTATGAGGAGACACTGCTGGAGTTGGGGCTATTTAATTTGAAGAAGAGAATACTGTGAGGGGATCTCATTAACACATATAAATATCTCAAAGGTGGGTGCAAGAGGATGGTGCCAGACTCTTCAGCGGTGCCAAGGAGAGAATGAGGAGCAATGGCCATAAACTAAAACACAGGACGTTCCACCTTGGCATTAGGAAAAGTCTCTTTACATTCAGGCTGGTAAAGAACTGGAAAAGGATGCCCAAATATATTGTGGCCTTCCCGAGACATTCAACTTGAGATCAGTTAGAGATACCTGTGATGCTAACCTTCTGCCACACAGCTAAGATTGCTTAAAGATTCAGAAGCCAGAAACTCAAAGTAGTTACTGCGAGATTTTTTTTCTCCCTCTGGGATTAAAAAAAAAAAACAACCTTTTATACTTCATATTCCTTTATAGCCCAATAACCATCTACCACACAGCTGGATTCAAAATATTTCAGCAACACAGTTTTATGGAACAATACTTAGGCTTCAGAAGACAAGCAATATCCATACAAGCATAACCATACAGGATTCTGGGAAGGGACTGCAAAGTTCACAGCTGTTCACTGAAACTCTCAATGATACTTATATAAGCAATGATACAGGATATCTTAATTAAAAAGTAGGATTATAACTACTACATCAACCAAAAAAAAAAAAAAACCCAAAAATCACCAAAAACAACAAAACAGATGAGAAATCAAAGGCATGCAACAAAATTAGCAGGATTACTTAATCACTTATGCTTTCAGGAAGACGTAATATACTTTGATTAACTGGAAAGACTTTCAGTGATTTAGTCACTCCAAGTATCCATGAATGTATTATGAAGGTAGCAGCAATTACATGGACTCTGTATCAACATGCAGTATGTATTTGAAGAGCATTTGTTCAAAATTTCATTTTTATATTTTTAATCATTCCTCTGTTTTCACATACTTTGGTGAATATTAGCAACATTGCTGCAGCAGGGCAAATTAGCTGCAATGAATATTGCCCAGTTTGCTTGTCCTCACTTCCTCTTGAATACACGCTATTTTTTTGTGCAAATTCTTTAGTTACTCAAAATTCATTATCAAGGAAGAATTTACAAATGGAATTCACTAAGCTGACTTGAACTCTAAATAGTATGTCCTTTGGTTGGACAAAATGTTTCAGCAAAATTAACCTCAAATGCTTGGATTCACCCTTTAGAACTGGTTTTCCTTGAAATTCTAAATTCATTTTTCAGTGTATTTAGCTGTGCATCTCTAACTGTGTTAGTGTGGAACTTAAAGATATTCACAAATACTAATGCACAGAAAGAGCATTTTTTAATATATGGCATGAAAGTCTCACTTTGTTCATCTGGTACTATGGTTACGCTACTGCATGCATTTATTTCAGTTGCTTCTGCAAAATGCAGACACCAAACACTAGTACCCATGAAAAGTGTAATATTGTGGCCAAGGACTGCTTTGGCTTTACTCTACCTCATCTCAAGGGTTTTATAGCATAAACCATCTGTAAAATTAGTACTTAGTAAGAGTAATTAGTAAATATTTGCACAGCTTCACATGAGTTAACTTAAGCAAAGTTACAGTATTCAAAGAGTTCCTGAGAGAACTGCATAAAGAAAATAAAACTGCTCTGATTACAATGCAATTTCTAATATGATTGATTTTAAATACTATGGTTGAATAGAAGAGGAGCAGGAGAGCAATGGGGTGGGGGGGAGGACCCACAACAAAAATGATTTTGGAGATATCAGATCAGATATCTACATTACAATGCATCACAATTTCCTTTAATCTACACAGTTATATTAATACTTATGATTCAGAGTATTACTTCTGTTTTGCTGATTGTACAGTAACCATTTACCTAATAATCTTTACTCTGAATGCAGTTCAGAGGAAGATGATGGAATTTTTCAACTTAAAACAACTCCAGAGTTGCTGAGAATCTTACATGTGCTCCTTATGTAGTTGCCAGAAAGATTATGCTATGTTACACAGGCATCTCAGTCTGACCCTAAGGGCAGTATTAGGTTTTAGAACACTATTTTAATAATCTCTTTCTACTGTAGGTCAGCTTGCAAAATTGTTCTGATCACTTGCAGAAGTTCTGTTTTGGTATGGACATGAAGAGATGGAGCATAAGGTGGTCTGAGCTGGGTGGTCAGAAAAAAACAAAGCTCAAGCATTATGCATCTGATAACTGTCCTTACACTGCAGACCAACAGCTTATGTGTGCTTCCAAGAGATCGAGAAGTATCATGAATATTTTCCCTTTATATCCATGGGCACTCACTCAGGCTGAGGAGTGTCAGAGATCATAGGTGTTTACTGTTTCTCCTGACTTCAACCCTTATCTCACCACTTCCATTTGCTATGCCTTATTTCTCTCTGTAAAAACCCCACAAGCAAGCATTAAAGCATATGCGCCAGTGACTTGGTAGTCTGTGGCCACAGGCAGAGCATTTTGAGGAACTGAAACCCAAAATGATCAAGATAAAAAACTCACAACTGAGACTAAAAAATATGGATTACTGCACTCATCTGGCTCTGAGGAGTTTCTCTTTTGTAATTACTTTTCTCCCAGATGTCAATGTCAGAACAAATATAAGAGCAATAAAACACAACATAAGGATGCCAGCTATTTTATAGCACTGAAAAAGGAGGTGTGTTCCAAGACAGTTGGAGCTTTCAAATTACCACCTTTTCCTGAGACAAACAACTGAAACAAATTAAATATTTTAAACAAAAAGATAAATATATTTTTTTAAGTCCAGCTTGTACTTCACTTGATTTTGTTATATTCTTCTTTTTAAGATTCCTAAAAGAATTTCAATATATTCATCACTCATGTAAGTCCTAATGATTTTAGCAGAACTACTCACAGAAAAAAAACCTTACTGATATGTTCCAAAAAAAAAAAGATATGAGCTACAAAAGGAAAAAAAGTTGAGCTGTAGACCAGACCTGCTTCTAGCACTTCAGGACAGAAGAAAGAAAAAACAAAGGTCACACTGCTCTTCAATTGACACTGACACACTTAAATACAGCCAACTATGAAGGATGTTCAAATCTGAACCTGAATAGGAAACATTTACATCAAATTACCTACCTGATAGTAATTAGCCAACAATACTTAGTTGTTTCCAGTTTTTACATAAAAGAATGCTCACACAAATTACATTATGTTATGATGAATTTAGCAAAAGTACGAGATGTGTCTGCATAGCAGAGCCAATTAAAGCTGTTCCTCTTCCTTACTACTATCCTTTTTGACAATCAGTTAGACTATACTGAAACTGCTGCTGCAAACAGCAACCAGGATACAGAAACAGAGCTATTACCAAGAGCAGACAGATGCTTTCACAGGTGATCACTGTTCATGAGTCAGATTTTTTTTTTTTCAGCTCCTATTGAGTTTCTGACTTCAGGTTATAAATTATGTCTGCAAGCTTTCAAACAGCCTTTTGTTCTTGTTCTCTTTCTGTAGAGAGCCAATGTCCAACAAGGAAAGCACCATTAACAAATTAAGAAAGACCTGTATGAATTTGCTGATCTGTCTGAAAAGGGGCAGTCTAATAAGACTAAAGAGTATTAGTCCAAAAATAAAAGAAAACTGAGTCCAGATTTGTACATGAGTAGTAGATTAACTAACTGAAAATTTATCTGAAGAAACTTTTCAACTCATAATTCAAACACATTTGTAATGTGTCTGGAACTAAATTATTGGTATAGGTAAGAATTTAAGGAGTACTATATAAAGACAACGTAGAGATATATTCACACACATGATATTTTTAAATTCTCTTGACTAGCTGCCAAATCCCGAAACTCAAATTGCCTCTTTCCCATCATAAAATACAATTTTAAAATGAAGCAGAATCACTTTACACCTTCTATGGCAAACATTTTCATATATTTTTTGAGCACCACAGCTTTCAGGCACATTCATGAGTCATCAAAATGCGTCGGGGTACACTGGAACCAGCCCCACACTGACAGACCCGTGGTAAACGCGTTTAAATCTCAAACCGAGCTATCGACAGCTGTCTTCACTGAGATCGGGGACAAATTCGCACAATCTTCAGTGAGATCATCAGACGGAGGGCCATATTTACGAACACCGCTAACGTGAAGGCAACGATGTTGCTGGTCAGCCTTTACCAGGAAAAGGTTGACAGAGCTGCAAGAAAAATGCCAGGGGCTGGTCGGGGTATTCCCGACGAGGAAGTTCCTGCGGAGCCGGCAGAACTTTACATCCCTTGCATTCTAGCAACCTGACTTTCCCACGTGGGTCGCAGGCAGAGCAGAGCGGAGGAAGCCAGAGGTGGCTGCCCGCTAGAAGAACAGCGTTGGAAACCATCCCGGCCGGGAAGCAGGTGTGCGGAAGGCTCAGGGGTCAGACCACTCGGCCGTTCCCAGCTGGGATTGCATCAGCGCCGGCTGCGGCCCCGCCGGGAGGGCCGCTCCCGCCCCCAGCACGGCGGGGCCGGCTCGGCAGCGCCGGGGCCGGGGTGCCCAAGGCTCAGCCCTGGGGTCACGACCCGCTCCCGCGGCCGGGTTTGGGCTGGGACGGAGAGGGCGGGGCCGGACCTTACCTGGGGATGTACCTCGCTTCGTCCCCGAGCCGCACCTCGAAGTCCTTCCAGGGCTGCTCCAGCCCCGCGGCGACCCAAGGCGCTGACGACGACTCCTCCTCCACGTCCTCGCCCCCCAGCTCGCTGCCGCCCGGCTGCGGCCGCGTGGCGCCGCGGAAGCCACGGGCGAACTCCGGGAAGGTGATGGCCCCGTCGCGGTCGCTGTCGAGGCGCTGAAAGATGGCCTCGGCCTCGGCCGGCTGCACACGGAGCTCGGCGCAGAGAGCAGCGAAGTCCTCCCGCTCGATGCGGCCCGAGCCGCTGGCGTCGCACGCCAGGAAGAGGGCGCGCAAGCGGGACAGCTCGTCCCCCGCCGCCTCGGGATCCATCGGCCAGCGTCAGGACGCGGAAACTCCGAGCGCGGGCAGAAGCCGATGGGAGCGGGCTGGCGGCTGCCCTACCTGCGGCTCAGCGGGGCGGGGCGGGCCGGGCCGGGCCGGGCCCTGCTCCGCCCCGGCGCCCCAGGGGCCGGGCACAGCCGGGAGGCGGAACGCAGGTGTTGGCTGCTGGCCGGGCCTGGTCCCGGGCCTGGCCCCCGGCACCCCCGGGAGAGCGGGGCGGTCCCGGCCTGGCAGTGGCCGCCCTGCCCCAAGAGCTGTGGGGGCTCGGGGTCGCACTCGAGCTCAGCGAGTTGCGAACGGCGCAGGTAACTACAGACAGCAAGGCAGGGTAAAAGCCATGTCTCACGCCCCTGCAGCACTCAAATGTGAGTCCTAATACTATGTGGTCACCGTAAGGTGTTAAAACCTAGCTTCCATTTTCCAACATAATAAAATACTCTTCATGGAAGACCCAGAACCCACATGATGACACAAAGTTTGGACAGATGAATTCTCGCTAATACAAATAGCCTTGGAGTTACACCTTGCAGGTATGGGCTCACAGATGTCTCACCACTAGTGGTTTACAAAGGTGGGTTTTTAAAATACATCTTAAACTGAAAATGCAAAAGAGGCATTCAAATCAATAAACCAGAGGAGACAGCTTTTCAGTGCTTTGTGAAGAACTAGTGTCTTTCTTGATGGAAGTCAAGATGTCTTCCTGTTGAAGTCAGGCTCAAGTCTCAGGTTACATTTGAATCTAAGGGATTTTTAATTTTTTATTTATTTCCCTAGATTTATTCTTGCTGATGTCTATCTGAAAATGCAAATTGTGCTATACCACAAATGGGATAAACAGACTACAAATCTATCAAAATAGGATTTCCTTATTGACCGGAACATAGCCTGATTTTGTGATCCAGCAAAGCACAAATAGTCCATCTGACCTCTCCTCAATAAATCACATACTGCCAATGAGAACTATCAAGCACTCCTCTCCCTAAGACATGGAATGCCCTCAGAAGATTTTTTTAAATAGCGTTTGATTATTAACCCATCAGGATTAGACAGACAGACAACAATCTTTCTTTAGACAGCAAAAAGTTTTGTAAAACGTACCCCATACTTTAAGGAAATACAGTTTCTAAGCAATTCCGGAAATAAGTTTTAGCTTAAAAGTATGAGGTAACAGAAAAACTTAAATTGATGATTTTATACAGTTTTTAATTACATTTCCACCACACAATGGCGAAACTAATAATAATAGTAAAGTGATCACATCATCAGTTTCTTAGTGTTTTAGTAAAACAGAATTAATTTAACAGAAGTATTCTTCCTGTTCTATGGTCTTTTATCTATCCATTACATTTTTATAACTAAAGTGTGTCATGGAGCCCTTAAAGGGTTGATGAAGGGCTGTTCAGCCATCAAAAGAGAGCAAATTCTCTTGCATATGCAACCCAGCTCTCTATTTATAGGAGCTGGGACATTTGGCTTTCAGAGTGGACAAGATCATGAGATGAACTGTAACAGTCCCATCCAGGTCTGAGTGTGTCTGACAAGCCAGACTGGGAGTTACCACTCAAATCAATGCACTCACCTTATTTGTTTTTGTGGTTGCAGATTTATGAGTTGACATTGGTCAGTTATCCTTATCCTGCCCACTCTTTTACGTGCTCTTGTGTGTATCTTCAGTGGTAGTCACTACCTTGGGCTGCTAAGTAGAGGGCGTAGACTTTGGACATGTAGTTGGTTTTTTTCTTTTATTTCTCTCTGTTAGGGAAGTTTTGTTGCACAAATCTCTGGCACTGGTGTGAAGCACAGTGTATCATTTAGCACTGCCATGGCATAGGTATATTCTGCAAAACAGATCATGCTTGCAATATTTCACAATACTACACAGCCTATGCTTGCTTGACATGGTTTAGTTGAATAGTTCCGACACAACTGCACAAAAATAAAAAATGTTTCATTTGTTAAGACCAAAGAATAAGTGGTGAGACCAGGATTCCCAGCAGGCAATAGCAAAACAGTGCTTTCTCCTGAAATCATGTCCCTGTTCTTAGAACAGTCTGCTCTTCAAATACAGCTCTACGTTAAATAACTGTGCAAATATAAGGCACTATTTATGTGGCCTAGTAGTTTTAAATTCATAAGAGAAGTTTTAAATTCATGCATACGATCCTGAAGATACAGATATACCATGCATTCACTTTTCAGTCTATCATGTGTTTTTGCTTCACTTGAAACTTGTGCCTTGAAACTCACAAGCTAGCCCAAGCATCTATTTGGCTGAAGAGGCAGAAAAGAAAATTAAATCATACTTTAGAGAGACCTAAGGCAACAGATGAACAAGAAAGGATTCATTGTATCACTACTAAAGTGTCCTATTGTACTGAGTGGAAAAAGGTGGATTTTGGCACTGTTATAGAGATAGAGGTTAAATGTTACAGATTGGAAGAAACAGGTAAACCAGCAAAAAAAGGCATGGCAACACATGACATCACAACTTATTCTCCCAGGAAGCAAAAGAGCAGAGGAGCTGATCTGACCAGTAGGATAAACTATGGAACCTTGGAATCCTATTTGAATGTATGTGGTCCCTGAAAGTAACTGTACAGGGCTATGCAGAAGCCAGAAAAAAGCTGCAGTGCTGTGCTCCAGGCAGATTCCATGCTTGAAATAGCAGCCCTCTTCCCATGCCTCTACATTTTGTCTTAGGAACCTTCCACACATATTAAATGAAGATTTTTAACTTGGAACATCAAGCATTTAAAAGTTAGGAAATGGAACATAAATTGGAACAATTATTCACTGATTTACTTTTCATCATTATTCTTTGTGGACTTGGGCATTATCTACAATGGCATCCATACTATTCTGATCATATACTGAGGAACAGAATTTATCTTTTGGATAGTTCCTGCATACTTGAACTAAATTTCCCAGGATTAGGGTTGGCTGACATGAGGCCTCAGTAATTGCAATTACTCTCTTATTCACCTTTTTCTGTTTTACATTTGGACAATTTAAGCAATTTAATACTAACTGTACAGTCTACTTGGAAAGTGCATGACATAAAGAGAGGATAAAATAGATTCAACCAGTGACATTGAAAACAGTTAATATCACACACAGGTATCACACTAACCTCAACACTCTGAAAACTAATTATGTAAACCTGCTCCAATTTCTTCCCCTCCAACACAAACTTCACCATCTCTACAAGTCACTATACATCTCAAAGCATCAGAATCCCAGCATGGCACTCCATCTCTACCTTCCTACCATCAGGAAAGGAGGCACAGTGTGCACAAGCACATGAAGGACCGGGGAGAGGAGGGTGATGTGCAGTGCAGAGTCTGGGAGGTCTCCAGGAGATGGGCTGTGGTAGTGGTTCTTCCTCCCCACTGGTTTCCATTTTCTGCCACTTTCTTACAGTGTCTTCCTTTGCCCCTTTTTATTACTTAGATGGCATTATATTTGCTTTGATGCATTAAACTGTGCTTTGATAGTATTAAACTAACTGTTTACCTGGTTCTATCCTGGCATGTACTTTGTCTGAAACACATAGAATAGGTGCACATACTAAATGCCAGATCATAAAATATTTCTGCATGCTCTCATTTCATGCTGCATGTGATTTTTAGTACTATTGAGTATGATTCACCCTTATTCTCTGCCATTGAAAACTAAGAGTAATGTATATGGTAGCACACATAATGTAGAATGTATTTCTCAGATCAACTGCATCATTATGACCTCTTAAGGGGAAAAAGCATAATCTATGGCTTAAAAAACTTAGTCCAGGAAATTAAAAAATAATATTTTGAAAGAACACAACTTTATGCTTTGACTTTGTGAAAAAAAATCAGACAAAAAGTGACAATAAAAGTTCTATGTCTAAGA
>PYHW01009258.1:92741-97741 GCA_013186435.1 Turdus rufiventris | reverse complement strand
TATAGATTAGTATAACATGAATATAACATCCTGAAGTGCAAAAAATTCTTGTAGGAGTAACACAATCTGATTGTATTTTAAAAATTAGGTGTAAATGGCTTTTAAAACACATTTTGCACTTAATGGCAATAATAATGCTTTCTGAAAGGAAATACTGCAGCCATAGTCAAAGACTGAAGGATATTCAAAACCTCGCTCATCTTCTGTGGTTACTAAAGAGTATTTTAATGGCACCTGGAGTGACATCTCTGCAGAAACTGAGCTTCACACATTCCAGACTGACCAATTAAAAGCTGGCCAGCAGCACTGAGACTCACAAACAAAAACCAAGCTAACCCACATTCTTCCAGGTGTCATTAAAAACAACTTCATCGGTTCTATAGGCATAGAGACCTACATATAACACCTTTTAAGGGCTGAGTCAGTTTTACTTTTGGAAAACCATAAATAAATATTAAACGCAGACTATTTCAACATTACTAATGTTGATGAAGCTTTAGAAAAATCAAAGGAAAGAAAAGAAAATAATGTATGAGTTGGCAAAGGAAAAACCTCTGGAAAAATAGCAAGATTTGAAGAAAATTTTAACTAAGGGAGAATTTTAATGTATAAAGTTGGAAAGAGGTCGTTCAAATGCAACTTTAAGTCCTTTCACAATTCTTCTGAGAATTTCTCTAGTGGTCTACCATTGAAGCTACTGCTGTGTAACAGGAGCCACCAGAGATCTCACTTGCAACTCAAGCATCATAGGGATCAAACTGCCTTGAAAATAGAGATTATGGTTAGGGACTAACTAGAATTATTCACTAAACACCTTCTGTATTCTGCAATAAACCAGATTGCAGCTTAAACTGTCCATTCATCCCAAAGCACTCATTACAGTACAAGGTTTTATAGCTGCTTTCACATGGCAAATATACATGCAGATCAGAAAGCTTATGTTTAAATTTCTCTTCATGAGCTTGAACCTGCAGTGTGCTGGAAACTTTGTGGTGTGATTATTTCCTTAAACTAGTAGCATACAAAAGAAAAGAGCATTTCTCCTGAAGAGAATTATATCTTACTTATATGGCTTACATTACTTTATCATTTGTTCTTATTACCAGCTTCTTTTAACATATTTCCTTCTCTTTTAGATAAATAAAAAAAAATCTTTTTGAAATTATCATGGGGTTTTTTGCCTCTTCCAAATATTTTCATTCCATCTGAAGAAGAAAAGAGACAAAATCATTATTTCATATTCTCTACCTCTAATGCCATTTCTACTATTTTAAGAACAAGAGAAGCTCCCCTCTCCATGCATTGCATAATGACTTCCATGTGTCTTCATATTTTGCAAGACTGGAGTAATTTCTGTCTTACAAAACTGGAGGGACAGAAGAAAGAGAGGCTTCATATTTATTTATTTAAAACCAATATTAAGCAGAGGAACAGGTATTTGAAAGCGATAGAATAAAAGTTGGAGAAGAACTATCAGGAGTTCCACTGAAACTTTAATTACAGGATATGGATCCTGCCAGGTTTATGTTTGGTTGCACTTAGCAACCACCTGTCATGCAGACATATGCAGATATATGAGAAATTGAAGAATTCAATAATCAAGTACTTGGCATATGATCCCAGTGCTTAACCGAGCAAATTTAAAGCCAGATATTCCTAAAGACATATTACCAATGATCTTGAGGAGTTTCCTGGGATAACTGACTGAGTTATCCAACTTAGGAAAGCAGAAGTTTCCCCTGTGCTGGCCTGCCTAGATGCAGCTGGAGCACAGCCCTGCAGGGCTGCCTGCAGTGCTCCTGTGCTCTGGTTTCAAACCAGCCATCAGACTGGATGGCACCTGTCAACATCACTGGGGGCCGCTCCAAAATCAATGCAGTGCTTCTGTTTTCTTAAACTGAGAAATTTGGTTAACCCTGTAAAGTGTACAGTGGCACAGATTGTGTTTGCCAGCTGTGAAAATCAGGCCAATCTTAAAGTTGTTCTGTAAGTAACTGATTTTAGATGCCTGACCCTGAGGAAGAGGAAACTCAGACTAAAGCTTGTGTCATAATTCCAAAGGAAGACAATGCTTTCATTATGTTAGAAAGGTCTTCTTACTCAAAGAGTATTACTTAACTAATGACTGTGTTTCCTACTGTCAAAACTAATTGAAGTCTGCCACGAAGAAATGTAAAACCACACACACAAAAAAATCAGATAGATTCCTAAGGGCCAGTCTGGAGAGTTAGATGCTCCTAGGGCAAGAACTTGTACCCTACTGGTTTGACTTTAGACTGGTCAGGGCTCTAATCCATCACAAATAATTCCAATTGACTGTAAGGAGCAGAGTCCTTCCTTAAGCTTTGACAGACATTAATTTATTAATTAATTTGAAATACATCAATTTGATATATGTTAATTAATTGATACACATTTATATACACAATACTGTGTGATATGGAATAGGAAGATCAGATGAAGGATCAGCAGTTCATCATATAAAAACAATTTTATGTTTTAAAATCAAAGAATCATGTCAGTATAAATAAATAAATCAGTCAGATGGAACCTTAATAGAAAACTTTTAAGCAAACTCAGAGCTTTTAAAACATGTGTGATTTCATTGTTGAAGAAAGCTAGATAAGATGGGCAAGGATTTGCTGTAACACATGTTCTTTGCACAGAATGCTGAAGAACTCTTTGAGGACAGTGCAGCTGATTTCTAGTACTATCCACTCTTCTTGGTAGTGTAATTTATTTCAAGGATTGTGCCATAGGAAAAAACCTGTTGAATTATGGGAAAAAAAAGCCTTCACTACCAGTGGCAATAGTTTTCACTGGATGATATTACTACAATATCTGAAGTATGTAATCCTTACCAATAAATAATGCATAAACTGATTTCTCAGGTATGAACTGCTTCAATCAGATAAAAATTCCTTCCTCTTGCTCAATTTCTCACAATTTGTTTAACTGAAAACAACTGAAAACTTTTACAAAATGTTGCCTTTAGGAACTATGAATTACCTACCCCTAAGAGTAATCAGATATTTCTCCCTTTTTACACAGAAAACTGCTTTGCAAATCTGTAAGACCTGCAAGTTGGTACCCACCTCTGTGTTTCAAAGCATCAGTCCTTAAAAAGAAGGAGATGACGCTTAGTAGGGGACTATTACATGTAATCCATATGCACCACCTTCCCCCAAGAGTTCCTTCTTTTTCCCAGAAACTTGGTACAAGTTGAAATTATAGTTTGGCCATTTGTACATAATTTTACACACCCCTGGCAGCCTGATCAAAGCAACTGCTTTCTGTGGCCACCAGACATTAGGACATCCCAGTCTTCTGCAAATACAGAGGCAATATAGAGGCAGCATGTGCATGAGCCTGCACTTCTTCCACGCACTGGACCCTTGTGCACTCAATCAGCACAGCTAACACAGTAGGTTCAAACCTTGTTCCACTTGCTACCTACGTGCTGCCCACTACAGTATGTCTGCTACGTCAGTGTTACTGAAGTGACATGCAGGTTGTTCACAGTCTCACCCTAACAATTAACTCGAGTAAAATGTACTAGTTATTAGCATTAATTAAAAATAATAACTTTATGATGTGCTACCTTTTGGTCTTAAGATAATGCAGTTCTTTTAATGTATACTCATTCATATGCATGTGTATATATATTTGTATACATTGATGTAAAATATTAATTTTAGACAAGATTAACGAAAGTGGAACCATTCACATGCTTATGAGAATAAGAAAGATATTTCCTTGCAAAACTGTGGTTAGCTCAGAGAAAACTGACTGGAAGACAATGTGATGCACGAGGAGATAAGGCCCCACCCTCTCCGTGACGTTAGCCAATCAGAGCTATACTGCGGTTACTTAAGCCGGCATTCGCCGGAAAATAAACGCATTTCACCATCCAGCGCATCGGTGCTGTGTCTGGTGTGGCCGGCTAGAGTGCGAGTTCGCCGTGGCCCCCTCTGAACCAGGTCATCACTTGCCTTAGTTCCCCCCGCTACGGCGACATAGTGGTGCCGAAACCCAGGATCGCCCCCCGGTGTACGGGTGAAGGAAGGTCATTCCTCGAGGCGGATAGCCCCCCGACGAACGGGTGTAGACGGATAGCCCCCCGATACACGCGGCCGAGGGCGATCGGGTGACGGGACTCGCGCTGGAGGAGGTGGGCGGTCGAAGCAGCAGGTTCTGACTTCAGCGAGGAGGACGCTCCTGTACCACCAAGAAATGGATGCGCTTGGCAGGGTAGTTTCTGAGTTGTATAGGCAATGGGGTATCCAATGTAAATTAAGGGACTTTGATTGTGCAATCACGCGGTTGTTAAAACTGAGGGCGATTGACCGTCCCGTAGACATCCTGCATTCAAGATGCTGGGGGGAGTGTACTAACATGCTCACCAACGACGTGATTGTCTCTGGCTCTAGCAAACGTTTGAAGAGCTGGGGAAAAGTTACACAGGCTCTGGAAAGGGCTTTATTAGAACAAGAGACTTAGAAAGCAGCTCGAAGCTGTTTAAAGATCACACCGAAAGTGGGGGTGGCCGCTGCCACCCAGACCACATCTGGCGATCGCGCGGGGTTGAATACTAACAACCGCTCACGGCCCCAGTCAGCTACAAATCGGTCACCAGACAGCGAGAAACTTTGTGAGCCTCAGGGCATTCCTAACGAGGAGAGCCCTGAAGAAGTTTTNAAAAAAAAAAAAAAAAAAAAAAAAGCCCCCGCCCTATGCGCCTCAAAATGGCGCCTGGCGTGAGGGCGAGGAGCGGGACCAACGGCTTTCACCCGCCGCACACACGCGCAGTAACGAACATGAGGGGGAGGGCGGCGAACAAGAGGGACTCCAGTGCACCCTGCATATTCCCTATTTACCACCTTATCCTTGAAAGCCTGCATCAATCCCAGCGTCAATTACCCGGCTTTTGGTTTCTCCTAACCTTGCACCTAACTCTGCTTCAAAGCAGCCCGCTCTCTCCCTTCCCTCTCTCCTGTGAC
>PYHW01009258.1:66006-79287 GCA_013186435.1 Turdus rufiventris | reverse complement strand
AATTATTCACATATTAGCCGCCCTTGAATGTAAGCTGCATTTCCGGTGTGGGAGCAAAATTTTAGTTAAAATGGTGCGGCTTATATTCGTGAAACTACTGTAATTTAAATTTATTTATTTTAATTAATTACAGTAATTTCACAACCATAAGGCACACTGGATTATAAGGCATACCTCCAGGAGTCAGCAAATTTCACAACTTTGTGCATTATGTAAGATGCTCCGGACCATAAGGCGCACTTTTTTTTTTCCGTGAAGATCCGTGCTGCACACAACAAAGTAATGAATTAGTAACGGAATCCCGCGATCATGGAGTTTACTGGCAGGTGCTCAATTTGCAAACATTTTTCACAGATTGGCATAGCCTTTAAACACAGCCCCAAGTGCCCTCCCCATGCACAGGGCCCGGCATTCCCACCTGCCTTCAGCTGGTGAGGCGAGGCTTGAGGCGGCTCGGGGCTGCTGTGGCTTGGGTCAGCAACAGCTCACACCTCAGGGTTGCTGCGGTTCAGGGTGGCTCAGGGCCGCCACGGCTTGGGGTAGCTTGGGACCGCGGGCGGCTCGGGGCACCTCGGGGGCGGGCGGGCTTGGATCAGTCCAGCTTTTCCCCTGTCGGGGATGTGCAGGCTCAGATCGGCCCCACTGCCGCCCTTCCGGGCTTGGGGTGGCTCGGGACTGCAGGTGGCTTGGGGCGCCTCAGGGCGGCTCGGAGCCGCCCACAGCTTGGGGCGGTGCGGGGCCGCCCCCTTCCTCTCTCCCCGTGTGGCTGCTGCTGGCCACAGCTGCCTGCTCCCGTCCCCTCTCGCGGCTCGGTGCTCCCGTGGCACTGCCCCCCCCCTCAGGTCGGCTCACGTCTCGCACGTCCAGGTTGGCAAATATCACAACTTTGTACATTATATAAGGCACACCGGACTATAAGGCGTACTTCTGGGTTCAGACCAAAATTTTAGTCAAAAGGGTGTGCCTTATGGTCGTGAAATTACTGTAATTTTAATTACAGTAATTTCATGACCATAAGGCGCATCAGACTATAAGGCGCACCCCCTGGGAGTCGGCAAAATTCGCAACTTTGTAGATCATATAAGATGCATTGGACTATAAGGCGCACTTTTTTTTTCAGCGAGGCTCCGCTCCCAGCTCCCCTCACACGGTTGCTGGCCGAGGCTCCACCTCAACCCAGCAGCCATGGGCCCTGGGCCCGCCTGTACCCAGCACAAGGGGCGCCGCGGGCCCCCAGGCCCGCCTGTATCTGGCAGGGCCGGGACATGCCCGCTGGCGCTCCATACCACCTCTCCAGGGCCGGGCTATGCCCGTCACCCCTCCATACTGCCTCACCAAGGTCGGGGTATGGCTGCCACCCCTCCGTGCCCCCTCTTCGGGGCCGGGCTATGCCTGCCGCCCCTCGTGTCCCCTCCACAGGGCCGGGGCAAGCTTTCCAGGGCTCCTCCCCACCTCCACGGGGCCAGGATATGCCTACCAGAGCTTCTCCCTGCCTCCACAAGGCCGGGGCAAGCCTTCCGGGGCTCCCCACCTCCATAGGGCCGGGGCATGCCTGCCAGGTCTCCTCCCTGCCTCCACAGGGCCAGGCTATGCCTGCTGGGGTGCAGCCCCACCTCCACCTGGCAGCCATGGCCCTGCCAGCTCCCTCCACGGCTCGCAGCTCTCACTTCCAGGTTTGCAAATTTCCAAACTTTGTAGCTCATATAAGGCGCACCTAACTATAAGGCGCACTTCCGGGTTCGGGGGAAAGTTTTAGTCAAAAGAGTGCGCCTTATAGTCTTGAAATTACTATATTATTCATTTTAATTTCTATTTGTCTTATATTAATTTTACTATATTATATATTTATATTTGTATTATAGTTATTATAATTTTAATCCAATATTCTTCCCTTACTCATCTGCCAAGATCATTTTGTATTTTCTAGGATTGTGATATCATCATACTTGACAGGTCACATCTGAAAATAAAAGCATCATAAATTGTCCCATTAGCAGTTAATAAAAATATGAACAGAAGAAATGGATATGGGAATTCTTGAGTCACTACAGAGCTGTGCAACCGGGCAGATTTTTTCAAGTTTGCTATAAAACACTGGGAAGAAGACCATATATAAATTTAAGATGAACCTCAAAATCTGTAAACAAAGAGGAAAGGAAGAACCTGTCTCTCACGGAAACCACTAGGATCCTTTCTATTTCCAGTAATGGAAGTTGTATTGGCTCTGAAATGTAGTTATATTAAATGAGCTATGAATAGAAATATTACTTAGCTCAAATTTCATAAAACATCAATTTTTCCAGCACCAGAGTTAAGAATTAATATTGCTACTAAATAAAGTCTTACTAGATAGTGGAAAATACATCTCATAACTGCTTTATCAGAGTGGATTTTTTTTTTCAATTCACTCATCTGAAACTTACAGAAAAGGATATATAATGAAATAGTTACTGCACAACAAAAGAACTGCTACATATGTTAACTGAATTATTCTCAGCAATCTTCTATGCCTTAAAATAATTTTACTGTGCAATCTAAGACTCTTATTAGGAAACATGCAGCCACAGCTAATGTTTGGAAGAAAACTAGTAAATTTACGTCACTAGCAATCTATTTACAAGCTAATTTCTCTAACCAGTAACTTTGGGTTTGCTGCTAAAGGATTTATTCACCTTACTGGATCATACGCAGCTCAAACTACTGATTTAGGGCATAATACATATATGAAATATGCTAAGTAGTTTTTCTATACATGTGTGTTGGCAATTGTGCACTTACGCAGTCACATATGAAGTATCAGTCCACTGATAGTCAACAAGACTACTCGAGTCCTGTTGTTGAGGGACTTTCCACTGCAACAATAATCAGTAACAGCTCTGAGATTCCTGCAGTGGAAATGTCAAAAGCTATCTTATTTTTTCTTTTCTTTCCTTTTGAGAAGCCACTTGATAATACTGATACATATTCAGATTTGTTACCTAATCCTGGCAAAGCCCTGCCACACACCCTCCGTTTGATTTCAACTATGAAGCCAGAAACATAAGGACCACCACTGAAAACTCTAAATTAAGAGGACCAAGAGCAAAGACTGTAAAGAGCCCGAAACAGTCTTTCTATACTAAAACAAATCACTGCCATCTACTGAAATAGATTCCAAACATTTTTTCATTTATTTGTAAATATTTACACATAGCATGTTTCCCTTGATTGCTTCTGAGTACAACACAGAGAACAGTGCCAAAAGACTTATTTGGTATCTACTCTTACTCTCTCTTCAAGGTCTCTTAGCATATTGCCAAGCAGGGTAAGATTGACTGAAAGAGAATAGTTACTACCTTTTGCTATTCTTTTTTTTCCTTCATTATTAATAGTGAAATTTGATTATTTCTCAGTAAATATCTCAATTAATGGAAGTTATACATAGCACAGCAAAGTTCTGAGCTTGCTTCTTCTCCTTTCAAAAACAAGCACTGTTTAAGGGCTTTCAGTCTTCCAGGACCCCTTTCTCCATAAATATAACTTTATACCTATGACTGAGGTTGTACCTGCCTGCACTTCAGGAACAGTAGTTAGGAGGCAGCACAGAAGGCCCTATCAATTGCAAACATCTAAGTTATCCAGGTGTTATCTAACCTGTATCTTCCCTAGAAAATGTTGAGCACTCGTCTATTTATCTCTGTTATCAATGATTTTATCCAAATTACTGTAGTTACCTTATGCAAAACTTGATGTAAATATTTTTCCCACATTGTCTTTCAATCCCTTTTTCCATCCAAATAATACTTTTTAAATCTTTCTCTTATTGCCACTTTTGTAGAATGACTTCCTCTAACTAGGGATAAAGTGATCTAGCTATGTCTGCTCTGGAAATATGTGGCTATCTTGTTAACAAATACACTCAAATTGCATGTAACAGCTCCTAACAATTTATGTATCAAACATCAAATTCTCTGTGTCATCTTATAGTGCTGAGGCAGTTCCCTGGGAAGCCATTATAGATCTAAGTTCCCCTACACTATGCTTGCATGTAATTAACAGCAAATGGAGTATATTTTATTTGTAGAATAGGGTTTTGGCAATGGATTTCTTCTGCTTTTCTGTATGCGCACCAAATAAATTTGGAATGTCCCACTTTTCTGGAAGGCCAGTTGCATGGGGCTTTGAGCAACCTGATCTGGTGAGTGGGCATTCATGACCATGGCAGCTGGTTTGGAACATGATGATCTTTAGGGTCCCTTCCAACTCAAGCTGTTCTGTGACTGTAGGTATGCAAAATACATCTATTACAGTTGCTGCCTGTGACCATTTTCCTCTTCAATGTGGCAACACATAAAGAAAACTAAGCATAAATGAAATTGGAAGAAAAATTTCTGAATTCAGTAGAGACCAGTTGAGTCAAATGAGCTTCAGTACCCTCTCTTTTTTTTTTCTCCTGGATTTATACAAAATAAGGTTATTTTCTAATTAATTATTCCCCTATATAAAGGTCACATTCAGAAATGTGCCATATCAGATAACTTTTCACCAGGTTCTGTTGAAAAAAAGACTGAAGATATGTAACTGCTAAAGAAAAACCATCATGTTTAACTCTTTAAACCATGGAAGATCACTTGATCAGTATACTAAATAGAAAAAAATAAACAAAAACAAATGTGGTGAGATAGGCTCCCCCTCGTGGTTTTTGTTATCAAAAGTCTTAATTTTCCACACATAGCCCTCAAATTTGCAAGGACTAGTAACAGACAGGCAAGGAAATGTTCTGAAAGGAACTGTGCTCTGCGTAAAAACGTTTTCCTAAATCATCTGTAAATTATCAAAATCAAAAAGTTCTTGATTCATCATTTCTAGGATGGTTAATTAATTAAGCATACTGACAGATCATGGTGCTAGGCATAGACATCCTGTTAAAGGCAACCAAATTTAATTGTGCTTATTGTTGCATTTGCTGGAGTTACAATGGGTTTTGGAAACCACATGTTCAAGGCTTATTACCAGTTCTGCATTGCTCTTTCTCTTGCATTAATGAGGAGGTTTGTCAATTCCCCTTCTTAACTCTAGGCTTTTTTTTCTTCAAAAGAGGAGATAGGTTTTATTAGCATTGAAGTTGCTATGTTATTTTATTTTATTTCTCTTTTTTTTGGAACTGAATTTCCTCACATTTATAATACTATGGACCAGGAACACTCTTAGTTTGCTATAAAAAAAGGTGTAAGTAAGAGAAAAGATGGCCAGTGGTTAGCCTCATGCATCCAAATGAATTGTTCTTTGCACCAGCTGTAAAAACAGGATAAAAAAAATGTACCTTAACAGAAGTGCTGCAGGGTTAGTTAATCTCTATTTTAATTTAAAAAAAAAACATAAACAAAAACAAAAAAACTAATTTATGATACAAATACAGACAAAGGTAACTATTTCAGTTCAGTAAAATAGGTCCCTAAATGACTTAGGTAAAGAAATACCCTTAATGAAGATCAAAAATTCTGATCTAGGTCTTGGCCTACAATTGAAAGACTTGTGCCACTGATTTCTCAAACATGACAGTTTAGATTTTTTGCAGTATGACTGCATATGAAAGTTGCTGTAATTACCCAAATTCTATTTCACTCCATGTAGAAGACAAGAGTTTCTGATATGCCAAAACTAGTAATACAAGATACTAATATTAGCAGGCAATGCTTCTCCTATTCAAATTCAGTATTAAATGGGCAGATTTCTTCACATACTTATTTACAGAATACAATAATATACATTACACAAAATCCCCAAAATTGAACAAAAAACACATTAAAAAACAAACAAAAAACCCATGCACACAAAAACCCCAAACAAACAAAGAAAAAGCCAAACAAAACAACCCTCCAAGAAAACAAAGCTTGGTATGTCCAGGTAAGACCAGACAAAAAATTCCTTCTTTAATATTGTTATAGGTATGTCTTGGGTTACAATACAAGGTCTGATAAAAGGTATCTATTCTATCCCCATCTGTTGAGGGTGGGGGTGGTGATCCTTATCTCCATGGGAGATGTTCTGCTAATGGCTCATCCATTGAAACCAGGCAGGGCATTGTTCTTTATCTTTTCACAACCCATCCTTCCTCCAGCGAGTCATTTTCTGCTAATGGCCCATTGAGTCCCACTGTGTGACTGATAAAATTACTTCATCCCATTGGAAGTTGCTCCAGCCAGGGGGAAGAGCCAAAAATTGCTTCCCAAGATAAAAACAGAGGTTTTGCGACACTAAGGTAACCCCTTTCTCCACTGGACTCCAGAAGGAAGCTGGATTTCTCCACATCTCCACTGGACCTCTGGAAGGAAACAGCCCCTTGTACAGGAGCACTGCTTTGACTGAATCACATCTATCACTACAAAATGACTGCAGCCACCATTTAATCAAACTGCTATCAACTCCCTGCCTGACGGGGTGTCAGGTTGTACTCTGACTTTGTCAGGGCTTGAGGTCTGTTTCTTTGTAGTAGTGTATTTCTATTTTAATTTCCCTAGTAAGGAACTGTTATTCCTAATTCCCATATTTTTGCCTGAAAGCCATTTGATTTTAAAATTATAATAATTTGGAGGGAGTGAGTAAATATTCTTCATTTTCAAAGAGAGGCTCCTGCCTTTCTTAGCAGACACCTGTCCTCCAAACTAGGACAAGGTAATACATAAAAATTAAACCTGAGGACTTTGAGTAGACTTCAAATTATTTGTTATACAATGCTTTTATGCAATGAGCAGTACATCATAACATTTATTAATATTATAGAAGTTAATCAAAAAGCAAAGGTTTTGCAGTAAACAGTCAACAGATCTATTTTAATCTCAGTAGAATAAAAATTAATGAATTACACCATTGCAAACTAGTGGTTGCTTACAGATCAGTTATTGTAACAAACATAGTAGTTGTTATGGAAATACAGAACACAGTTCCCACAAGTAATTTTCTGTTCAAAAGGTCTAAATTTCCCACTGCAAAAAGCTGTAAGAAAATCTGCTGGGTAGAAGAATGTTCAGAGAAAACTGAACTGTGAGCTCTTTAATTAAAATTTGAAGTTTTGACAAATGCTGTGTTTGGCAGAACACCTTAATTCTGGTAATCTTTGTCTAAATAAAAGAGAACTGCATTTAGAAAGGACAATTAGGGGAAAAAAATGAAATCATTTAATTAATGTTAAAAAGAAGAAAATAGGTGGTAATACAAATGAAATTATAAAGTGTAGGAAAAATATTAGAGAACCCAAAGATTTCTGAAATAAATATATCATCAGATGTAAGGGCAGCAAGATAAATATGTTTCCAAAAATTAGTAAAAAAAGACATAATGACAATGATATAATCCCACTTCCAGATAGCAATGGAAAGCTATTACTACTGCATGAAAGGAAGACCTGTGAGTCCTCTGGACAAGCCAAAACCAGCAGTTTCCCAAAAGACTGCCAACAGCTATCTGGGCTGCATTAGGGAAGTATCACCAACAGATTTAGTGAGGTGATCCTTCCTGTCTGCTCAGCACAGGTCAGACACACCTGGAAAGCTGGGTCCATCTCTGGGCTCCCCAGCACAAGATAGACATGAACATATGGGACCACCGCTAGCAAACAGCTGTGAAGGAGACTGACATTCCATGATTACAGAACTAAAGCATCTGCTGCAGAAGGAAAGGCTGAGAGAATAGGGAGAAGGGAAGGTTTAGTGTGCATAATTATCTGATGAGAAGTTATAATGAAGACAGAATCAAACTTCTCTCAGTGGTATCCAGTGGCAGGATAAGAAGCAATGAGCACAGAGTGAAATGCAAGAATTTACATTTAAATGGACAAAAAGCTTTTTGACACTAAGGACTATCGAATTCTAGGACATTTTGCCCATGTGGGCTGTGGAGTCTCCCTGTTGAGTCTCCATCCTGGGAGATATTCAACACCCAACTGGAGACAGCACTAAGCAACCTGGCCTACCTGGCCATCTTTGAGCTGGGGTGCTGGACTAGTCAACACTTAGGGCTCCCTCCTACTTCAGCCAGGCTGTGATTCTGTGAAACAAAGAAATCCAAAGTTATCAATAGTCTATGCCAATTTTCAAATCTCTATCTAAAAACTCTCTCCTCTCTTCCTTTTAAGTCTAGTCTCAATGAATATAGCTCAAAGTCTTTTACAAATCCACCTGTTTAGTGGAAGTTTTGCTAAGGCAGGATTGAAGATCAGCTGCAGCAAAAGCAACATGGTTTACCTTAAATGTCTAAGTGTTTCCAGCAGGACGTTAATCCTTATGGTAAATTTTCAGCCATTGTCCCATGTGCAAAGTTCTTGTGAGCCCATCCGCAGCAGGAAATGCAATTCTATACTAGGGAAAGAGCTGATCTAGTTATTAATGAACAGTAACACCACATCTCTGTGCAGCATTATTAGCTTATGTATCCAAAAGCTGTATAATTGCATCAGCACAATGCTACATCCAGGCTAATTAGCTCTGCCAATCAAACTAATTAGCACAGAACAGAGACATGCTGAATATCAATTCTAGCTTCTGAACTACTAATCAAAGCACTACCAGAGTGTGAACACCAAAAAAAGGTATCATTTGAGTATATTCGGCAGTGAAAAATTCAGTGAAAAATTCTAAATTCTGTCCATTCTCTAAGTATGTGTAAAACTTTTAGAAAAAACCTTTTGCTTGCTTTGCAAAGCACACGTTTTTAGCGCATTTGAAGTTGTTGCAAAAAGTAATTCAAAGATTTTAAAAATGTGCTTTGCTGAATACCTGTTACTCAGCAGGGTGATTAGGTGCTATGGCAGATTCGTGTAAGCTTATTTCTCTTAGAAGATGAACATATAGAAAGACATGGATTTCAATGGATGAAATCTTGTTTCTTCACACAGTATTACCCCCAATTTTCATCTGCATTTTTAAAAAACCAAACCAAACAATCAAAACCCATCCCCCCCCAAAAAAAATCCTCAAAAAAAATCCACCTAAAAACCAAATAACACCAACAACAAAAACCACACAAAAAAACCCCCAAACTCCCCCCAAAAATTACAGTAATTTTGAGACTATAAGGCGCACCCTTTTGACTAAAATTTTGGTCTGAACCCAGATGTGCGCCTTACAGTCCTGTGCGCCTTATATGAAGTACAAAGTTGCAACATTTGCCACCCCAGAAGTGTGAGCCATGAGCCGTGGGGGGGGCCGGCAGTGCCGCGGCAGCCGGGTAGAGGTAGGGCCGGGGGGCCGTGGCACTGCCCCTGTCAGGTCTGGGAGGGCCAATGGCTGCCAAGTGGAGGTGGGCCCAGGGACCTGCGGCGCTGCCCCTCCCAGTTCCAGGCAGGCCCGGGGGCCTGCGGCGCCACCCCTGTCGGGTCCGGGAGGGTCCGGGGGCCAAGGGCTGTCTGCTGGGGACGGGGCCTCGGCCAGCAACCTCACGGGAGGAGCTGGGGGCAGAGCCTCGCTGCAAAAAAAAGTGCACCCTATAGACCGGTGCGCCTTATCTGATCTACAATGTTGCAGTCCCGGCGGGTGTGCCTTATAGTCCGGTGTGCCTTATGGTCGTGAAATTACTGTAGTTTCTGTTGTTTTGTACATATTTGTATTTGTTTCAAAATGTTCTGATAAAATTTGGGCTATCTGGTGCTTGCTCAAAATTGAAGGCACATTAGCAATTTCCTGTAGGATGTCAGGCTTTCATAAAGACCAGTTGTGCTGTTGGTCATGCTCTGCTTATTTCACAGAAAATTATTGTGTTACTCAGGGGGATCATGTTTACTTCATCCACTTCCAAATAAGCAATGTCTTTGATGTCAGCTAATTAGTTCTGCAATGTTTGAGCCTGTTTCACAGCATTTGCGTATCTGGTCTAACGTAGGAAGCGTAACAGAACTTTCTTTCAAGAAACTCATCTGAAGTTGACTTCTCGGGTCATGCTTGAGAGCAGATTTCACATTCCACATTTACATTTTGAATTACCTCCTCAACATGGTCATGACCTCACAATGGTTACCATCTAGGCAGAGCCCTTCTGGACTTGATAAAATTTTTCTTAATCTTGGTCTTGAAAAGATCTTAATACCCAAGATTTTACTGTATTTCTTTCCAGCTGTGGCTTTTATACTTGGAGCTGCTCATTTGAGAAAGTCCTTTAGCCTTCACTCCAGCAACTGACTTTGAACAAAATAACTGAGACAAAATCTGAGTAGAAACTTGAATTACTGATGGCATGCATCTAAAAAAAGGAATCAAAACACTTTTAACACATGCTCCAATGCCAATGATTTGTTATTGCAAATGTTAGTTTGACTCTTTGTACTGAAAAATTAACCATTTTCCAAGTTGTTGAAACTTACTCTACTTAAGGGCTCCCTGGAAAGTTCAGTCCTTTTCTGTTTGCAGCAGTTTACTAGTGTCCATAGCAACCCCATAAGGAACCACTGCTCCAGGGCAGATTTCCTGCTCCAAGCAGCAGGCGAGGCAAGGCACTAATAAATACCACCTCAGCTACCTCCCTTTCTCTGTTTTAAATATTGTTATTTGGCTGATGTTCCCACATCAGGAAGTATGCTATATAAATACCTGAAATATACTTTGAAATAGCTGCTTAATATCAAGAGCGCTAGACAGCAAGAAAAAAGGAAAGCAAATTTCCTAGATCAATAAAAGATTAAATTTACTACACTCAGTGCACAAGAAGAAGAAGAATCCAAATCTAGGTCATGAAAATTAAGTCGTATTTTTGTTGTGAAAGGGAAAGTAATTTGTGACAAAGTGGAGGGAAAGGGGACATTGCTGCAAAAAAAAGTGGCTGGGAGCAAGAATGCCAAGGGCAGAAGGTCTCCTTGACAGGATTAATTTCCCTTGGTGATGGGATAAGAAACAAGCCTTAGTATTGTGGACTTTCCTGGAGTTGGAGAATGCAGGGTGAACCTTGGGGCAACAGAGCTGGGCGGGGAATAGACCCACGGCAAGGCTCAGGTGCCCCATGCAACTGCTCAAGGTGCTGCTGATGGTTCAAGTGCTCATGAGGGATCTGCTTGTGAAGCATTTTAAGATCCTACGATCATTTATTCCCATTTATTCACTGTCCTTCACTTCAAGTATCATTAAATAATCTAGAACAAATCTAAAATTTGTTGAAATTTTGTTGAATTGAAATTTTTTTAAAAACTTCGCTTACTTGTTGAAAGCATAACATGCATGTCAGGTGTTGTATAAATGGGACTAAAGCAATAAATAATGTAATTCACAGAATGTCTTGAAGCTGCTGTTTCTCACAATATGTATTATATTACTTTAAATTAATTCCCTTAGAGTCTTTTTCTGTGTGCCAAAATTCACTCTAGCATTTGACAACAAAACTCAAAGTGATCAAAAGTAGTTACCTTAAATTGTTCCAAAGTTAAATAACTTAAATAGTTCCAAAAAGAAAGTACAAAACAGATTCAATATTAAATAACTTGACAAACCTTAGCCATTTCAATTCACTAATTTAATCTCTTTCTTCTTGTGACCCTGTCATATGTAGTAAATTGACAAGCTAGGGTTTTGTTTAGAGATTATAATAAAGTCCTTTATTCATCTACAGAAGCTGAGGGTAATCCAAGACTGAGCCCAGACCACCTCTTTGCTTTCTATAGTTTGTAACTCAAATATTTATTTCTTTCAAAATCATTCTCTCTATGGCAGTTACAAATATGTATTTAAATATATCCATGCATCCATGCATGCTTTGTATTCATGTAAAACTTAACAAAAATCTGTAACTTTTTCTAGGACACATTTTCATCTATTTCCTTAGCAAGATACAGGATACAATACAGCTGAGCTGAACAAGCCAGCTATTTTAAAAAGTCAAATACAGTTTATTCACTCATGTAATACCATTTCCTAAAGAGAACTTCTTGATTACATGAGATTGCCCTATGCTGAGTCTCCAAATCCTTGCTTGAGAATCATTCCCTAAAATTACATTTTTCATTAGTACAGAGTAGCAGTAATTATATCCTAACAACTGATTGGGAGCAAAAATTAAGAGTATGAGCTAAGCATTAGAAGTAGAAAAAGACTGGATTTTCAGCAACACTAACATTGAAGAGCAGGAACTATGCAGAGAGGTGCCTTCCACTCCACTCTTTTGCATGATGGAGTATTTCAGAACCGGCTGAGAGACTGCCAATGACCCAAAAACAGCTATCTGCACTTAAGACTATAGTGGAGCTAAAAGATGTAATTATTTCTAGTTCAACCTGATGAGATAATATATTTGCTTATAAAATACCCACTAAAAGCTAATATAGATATGCAGTTATTTCCTAAAGTCTTAAATATGAAATATGTGCTAGTAGCACTTATGGATAGAATTACCTACAGCAGCTGATTACAGGAGAAGCCCAGGATCTTCATGCCTTAGTATACTCAGAATACTAGCTCTGCCATCCTGCCATTCTTTCTGTTCCAGCAACTGGAATTCTTCTATGAATCTTTCCCTCAAACCTGTATTGGTGCAGATTTTGTAGACCTGTCTCTGTATAGGCTCCACATTTTTATTTCCATACTCTTAATTATACCAGTTAAGATACTGGCATGATTAAAGTGGAAAGTACACGACTATAAGGTGCACCCTTTTGACTAAAATTTTCCCCTGAACTCAGAAGTGTGCCTTATAGTCTGGTGCGCCTTATATAATGGACAAAGTTTGGACATTTGCAAACCCGGAAGTGTGAGCTGCGAGCTGCAGGGGGAGCTGGCAGGGGCACGGCTGCTGGGTGGAGGCAGGGCCGTGGGTGCCAGGTGCAGGGGGGCCCGGGGGCCCACAGCGCCCTGGCAGGCATGCCCCGGCCCCGGGGAGGCAGGGTGGAACAGCGGCAGGCATGCCCCAACCCCGGGAAAGCGGGGCGGAGCTGCAACAAGCATAGCCCGGCCCCAGGGAGGTGGGGCGGGGTGGAGCAGCGGCGGGCATGCCCCGGCCCCATCGGGTACAGGGAGGCCCAGGGGCCTGTGGCGCCCCTTCTGCCGGGTACAGGCGGGCCCGGGGGCCCATGGCTGCCTGGTTGAGGCGGGGCCTTGGCCAGCAACCGCACTGGGGGACCTGGGGGCAGATCCTCGTTCTAAAAAAAAGTACAGTAGTTTCACGACCATAAGGCACACCTGACTATAAGGCGCACCCCCTGGGAGTCAGCAAAATTTGCAACATTGTAGACCAGATAAGGCGCACCCGTCTATAGGGTGCACTTTTTTTTTGCAGCGAGGCTCCGCCCCCAGCTCCTCCTGCGAGGTTGCTGGCCGAGGCCCCGCCCCC
>PYHW01009258.1:12135-65793 GCA_013186435.1 Turdus rufiventris | reverse complement strand
GCTGCTCCGTGCCGCCTCTCCGGGGCAGGGCTGTGCCTGCCGCCCCTCCGTGTCCCCTCCATGAGGCCAGAGCAAGCCTGCCAGGGCTTCTCCCTGCCTCCATAGGTCCGGAGCAAGCCTGCCAGGGTTCCTCCCTGCCTCCATGGGTCCGGAGCAAGCCTGCCGGTGCTCCTCCCCGGGGCCTCCATGGGTCCGGAGCAAGCCTGCCAGGGCTCCTCCATGCCTCCATGGGTCCGGAGCAAGCCTGCCGGTGCTCCTCCCTGCCTCCATGGGTACGGAGCAAGCCTACCAGGGCTCCTCCCCCCATTCCCGGTGCTAGGGCAAGCCTGCTGAGGCTCCGCCCTGCCTCCCCAGGGCTGGAAGGAGTCCCGGCAGGCATGCCCTGACCCCGGCGGGGTGGGGGGAAAGAGTCCCGGCGGGCTTGCCCCGGCCCCATGGAGGCGGCACGGAGCGGCAGCAGGCATGCACCAACCCCGGCAGGGGGGGAAGAGTCCCGGCAGGCATGTTCCAGCCCCGGGGAGGGGGGGAAGAGTCCCAGCAGGCTTGCCCTGGCCCCATGGAGGCGGCACAGAGCGGCAGCTGGCATGCCCTAGCCCTGTGGAGGCAGGGCAGAGCTCCACGGGGCCAGGGCAAGCCTGCTGGGGCTCCTCCCCCCCTCCACGCGATTGGGACATGCCTGCCGGGGCTCCGCCCCACCTCCACCTGGCAGCCATGGCCCTGCCGGCTCCCCCGAGGCTCACAGCTCTCACTTCCGAGTAGGCAAATTTTCCGAACTTTGACCGTCAGATAATGCGCACTGGACTATAAGGCACACTTCCGGGTTTGGGGGAAAGTTTTAGTCAAAAGGGTGCGCCTTATAGTCGTGAAATTACTGTACACCCTATAGTCCAATGCGCCTTATATGATGTACAAAGTTGCGAAATTTGCCGACTCTCGGGGGTGCACCTTATAGTTGGTGCCCTATATGGTTGTGAAATTACTGTAGTTACAGTTATTGAACATATGAATACAGGAATTTATGAAAAATTTTTAAATATACACATAAAGTACATGATTGTGCTGACATAGTGGGCTGAACATGATTTTGTGTTGGTATTAAATGTTAGAGTAAGATAAAGGCAGGCTATCCCTTGAAATTCCATCAGCTCAGGAAAAATCTAGTTTCACTTGCTGGAGGCCTCCTATCCAGCTAAAGAAGATCCACATTACCTTCATATTTTCAAACTTTATATATTATAAGTAGCAGAGTACTGACAGCATGGAAATGTACATACAGAAATATCTGCTGTCAATCATAAGCGTATACCTTAATCAGTCTAAGAAATTGAGTACATACCCTGTCTTTGAAAGAACTGCATAGTTACTCTCACCAAGCAACAGTTGACAGCCTTTCTTATACAGCTGAACATGTACAGCTGAAAAGACCTTGTGAGTTTTGAAATTTTGCTTCACAATATGCACAATACCAAAGCGGACTAAAGTACAAAAACCAAGTGAAATCCGTCAGACTTGCATTTTTCCATGCCTGCCTGATGAGTGCCATTTACCTATATGTGTGTTACTTATAGTTGATAGCCTGTAACACCAGACAAAATAAGCTGGAGTGGTAGCCCAGGCCTTGACCCCGCCTTCAGGGATGCTGTATCCAGCTGCTGAGGCTGCTACTGTCGCCTCTCCAAAGGAACAGCATGCTTCACTGCTGCAACATTTGTTCAGCACTACTGAAATGCAGCCCCTGACGTTTGTTTGTGCAAGGTGTATTTGCTCAGGAATTCACTGTGAGAACGTGACATAAGGCATGACAGAGCTACCCTACAGCAGGTGACCTACAGTTTTGTTTGCTTCTTTAGTCAGAGCCTTGAGTTTCTTCTTTTTTCAGAAACCACCTAACTTATTAACTATTCAGGTCTTCTAGTGTGTACAGGCTTCTTTGTTTCTGTTACCCTTCAGTCTTTGGATAAAAGTTTGCTTTTGACTTAAATTCTTGAGAACAATTAAATAAATGTTCTTTGCCAATGGAAAACTGATTTTTTTCTTCTTCTTCAATAATTTAACTGAACTGAAGCAGCTTAGTTTCACTGAGCAATCCTAGTAATAACAGAAATTTGTGGCAAAGATCTGAATGCAGATGTCCCTGATCACAAACCTACAATTCCCCTACATTCACATGTGCATTTAGGTGGTCAGAACCTCTGCTGAAGGAGAGCAGAAAGTCTTTTTCATGACAGAAAATTTTCCCAAATAACATCTGTCATAAATATAGGGATTAGATCCAACAGGAAGGCATATTACAAGAACATAATTTATATGTTCTTCTGTAACAATAAAAGCATTTCTTTCACTCCTGGTATATGCTTTGTATACATCAAGCTGAGTAATAGCTTCTTGGTTAAGGAAAAAAGTCATCAAAGGCTCATGAAAGTAAAAGCCGTTATCCTATGAGAAATAGCAACAAACTTTTGCAGGGACAGTATTACCTTGCATTTTACATAGCACACATAATTTAAAATATGTATCTCGATGCTACACAAAAATCCCAGTCTATCTGGTTGATACTCCACTTGGTTGTGTGTTGTCAGATGGCTGGAGAAATGGGTAAATAGGACTTTCATTGTGTTCAGCAAATGGGAAGGAAAAATCCTTTTCCTGGGGAGAAGTAATGACATGCATCAGAACAATTTGGGACACAACAGCTGAGGAGAAAGACTTAGGAGTTCTGCGGTCAATTGAATATGAGTCATCACCACACCTTTACTGGAGACAGGGCCAACAACCACCTGGGCTGCATTAGGAGAAACATTACCAGCAGATTGAGGTGTTCACTTCTCTCTATTCAGCAATGGTGAGACACACTGGGAAAACAGGGTCTAGCTCCGGGTTACCCAAAATAAGACAAACATGGTCATGCTAGACTGACTCCAGCAAATGGCCACAAAGGACACTGATGCAGAGTCTCTGTCCTTGGAGATATTCAATACCCAGCTGGAGACTGGCCTTGAGAAATCTACTCTAGTTGTCTCTTTTTTTGAGTGGGGACAGTGCATGAGGCAATCTCTGGATGTTTCCTCTACTCCTGTGACTTTGTGATTCTACACTCAGCCAGGGGACTTTTTATTCTCCATATTTTTCAGAAAGTGCTCAGATTTTTACACCTTGTTAAGGCTTATCTCAGCACTGTGAACAATAAAATGCTCAGTTGAAATAATCTCATGATAAATGGGGTGACATTACTTTATATATTTAAACCTACAAGTAAAGCACAAAGCACAACCGTTTGCGAATGCACTTCAGCAGTAGTAGAATATAGGCAGTAGAAGACCTCACCAAAACCAAGGAGAATAAAAAAGAAAGAATGCCAAAAACATGAAGAAAACAAGCTTCATACATGATATGTAGAAATAATATACTTTTGAATTAATAATCCAAGTCACATTTTTAAAGGTGAGTATCATGCATTTGGTTTTTCAGCCAGTCTTTCAGTACCTTTGTGTACCATGCAGCAGAGGTAATAGGAAATAAGGAAAGGTTAATAACCAACATAGACCCACGGAGTCCAAATTAATTTTGGCAGGAAAAAAACATTATGTGATTACCACTGAACCCTGGGATGCTACACTAGTCCAGTTGTGTACTAGTCGTGTATCCCTAGGCATACTTAGAATCCAGTTCCACTTTCTAAGCTGATAAGAAGACAAATTCTATGCTTCCTTTTCCTAGTTCACATTGTCTATTTAGAAGTGGGATGGAAGATACTAGAACATCACATTTAAGGAAACTGATTCAGAGAAGTCAAACAGGAAGAAATAAAGCGAAGAATATTGAGCAAGTCAAATACATCACTTCCCCTTTCATTGAAAAGCCATGATGTATTTCTGTTGTTAATTAGTGTATACAAAAAAAATTGAAATCTATTTTCACCCCTTCATGAGGTTCAATAAGGAGTAGTGCACTTGGGCCACAACCTACATGCAGCACTACAGGCTGAAGGAGGTCAGGAGATGCTTGGCAGAAAGGGACTTGGGGGTGCTGGTTGAAGGTTATAAAGTATGATCCAACAGTGTGCCCAGGAGGCCAAGAAGCCTTATGGCATCCTGACCAGCGTGAATAAGGAAGGGATTATCCCCTTGCACTCAGTGCTGGTGGGGCCACAACTCAAATCCTGTTTAGTTCTCGGCCCTACACTTCAAAAGAGCCTTTGAGATGCTCTAGCATGTCCAGAGAAGGGCAACAAGGTTCATTAAAGGACTAGAAATTATGTCTTATGATTTATGGCTGAGGGGTCTGGGTTTGTTTAGTCTGGAGAAGAGGAGGCTCAGGGGTGACCTTATTGCTCTCTGCAACTCCCTGTGAAAGGAAGTTGTAGTGAGGTGGGGGCTGGTCTCTGCTACTGTGCCTGCAGTGAGAGGACCAGAGAAGACAAGGGAGATTCAGATATTTTTTTCACTTTTAGAATCAACTGGAACAGGTTGCTCAGGGAGGTGGTGGAGTCTTCATCCCTGGAGGAGGTCAAGAGAAGTCTGGATCTGTTGATGGGTGATGTGGCTTAGTGGCTAAGAGTTTACTGTGGTAATGCTGGGTGGATGTTTGGACTGGAAGACCTTGTAGGTCTCTTCCATGATGATTCTACAATTCCATGATTAAATTTACCTCCTGTGTAAAGGCTCATCTGATCCATGCTAAACAATCTCCTCTACTTAAGTATAGAAGCTTTCTATTTCTAATTGTTACTTTTCTATTGTCTATCATAAATATTTCCCTCTACTTAAAAAAATCAAAACAAAACAAAACAAAACAAAAAAACCAAAAATAAAACCAAATAATAATAAAATAATAAAATAATAAAATAATTGTTACACTTTGCTAGATATTCAATAATTGCTAGAGGATATTAATGATACAGGACTATTCTTATTTATGGATGTGCTTCAATGAGATAGAAGTGTTGATTAAAGGAATGTATTAATTGTATTCTACCACCTCATGGAAGACATAGCTCTGACAACAGTACCTTGATTTATTTGACTAAGTCACTCCAGAACACTCCATAAGGCAAGAAACTAAAAATGGAGAAAAATATTAATGCTAAAGGTAAGGATTAAAGGTAAGGATTAAAAGTAAGGACATTGAAGTTTTCAAAATCAGAATTAAAGCCCTTGCTATAATATTCCTTAAATAAAAAAAATCTTATAGTAACTGTAAGTTAAAGAAGTAAGCCAACCTAGATTTCAGCTGTCCATTTAGGTAAAGTGACTATGCAAGCCTGGACTTTTCTGAGTGCCATTCATGGACCATTCACTTTTGTTCCAAGGATCATCTGACTCAGAAATGTTCCTATCTATACTACGTGACAACACTCAATGCTACCAAACAAATTTACTTACTGCAAATCATGATGAATATTGCTTTTAATAAGGAAAAAGCAAAACTTCTCCTCTGTAAGATAAATGCGCTATTTTAGCACAGTTTCAGAGTTCTTCATTACATTTTGCTGCATTAAAACCAGTTTTTGCTGCCAACACATGTGAACACTCATGAGTAACTTTACTTCAGATGATTTTGTAAAACCAGGCTATAGAAGTGCTAACATTAGAGTTATACAAGCAACTTTTATGTGTTGTTGGATAACAACTTCAAATGCAGAAATTTATCATGCTGGAATAGAACAATCTATCAACTATTTAATTTTTTATTTGAGGAATACCTTTTCAGCACAATGCAATTCTTCCTAATACTACATTAAAAAGAGCAACAAAGTGTATTTGTAACAGAATTAATAATAGCAGTATAAAAATGTGTGACTTGTATTTAGGAGTCATTAGAGAATCACACGATTAACTAGGCTGCAAAAGACCTTTGAGATCATCAAGTCCAACCTATGACCTAACACCTCCTCATCAATTAAACTGTGGGACTGAATGCTCACCTACAGGAGTGTCTTCATTTAATTTAGGTTTGCTAATTTTAATATACTCAATTTCTGTTGTGGAATAGGATTAGAAGCTAAAACAAGGCAGACCTAAAACTTACAAGGGTAAAATTAGAACTTCATTAACAACACAAAGACAAAGAATTCAGAACAAGAATTTTAGGCCACTTCCTCCTCCCTCCACAATTCTTAACAATCACATCCAAAGATGCTTTAGTCAGTCCTTAATTTGAATAATCATTTCCATTTTCTTCAAGAAGAGGAGTTTCTTCTTGTTTTGGCTATAGGGAATTGTTATGAACAAGATTCTAAGTTTCAGTTTTTCAGTGTGTAATTGTTAATGTTAAGCTTTACTCTGTTCTGGTTGCTAATTAATGTTAATTGTTAATGTTAAATTATTGGCCCCCTTCTGTTCCAGTCCCCAACTGTCTCACCTGTGCACCCCTTTTCCCCTCCATTGGGTGCTGCTGCTGCTGCTTCCCTGAAAACGGCGCCTGGAAGGAAGGTGATATCATGGATCAGTATGCAAATGAAAGGAATGCAGAGGACACTAGGACACTATTCAGACCTAAAACCCCTTAAGACAGCAAGCCCAAATGACATCTGGAACTGAGAATAGTGTCCCAAGGTTGGAAAACAGTGCAGAGCATGAATCCCAAGCTGCTTTGATTCCATCGCCATGACAGGAACAACACCCTACCACCATGACACCTCTGGACTGAGAGCCAAAGTCAACTTCCCAGGGATTCCTGTTGAAAAAGGAATCCCCAGCTCTGCCTGTGAAGACAAAGCTGCACTCCTCCTCCTCCGGGTCATCCATCAGGAGCAGCAACAGCATGCACAACCCCTTGGGTTCCCCACCCAAGCTGATTTTCCAATAAAGGCCTTTCAAGGGAGCAAGTCTCCTGGCCCTTTTATTTCACAGTCCCCATAACTTAGAAAAAGATTTTTTCAGCAAACTTTCACAGCAGCTCTTCAACCTCTTCCCATCTAGAAACCGGGCTCTTACTTCACTGACTTCATTGTATTTTCTTTCTGCTCTATTTCTTCTTACTCAAAGGAAGGTAGGAGGTCTGCAAGTCTCATCTAAGCATTGGAAGTGTTAAAATTTCACACATGAAAGTGCATAAGGCTGGGCCAGGCCATGCTGGAGCCGTGCCAGGATCTCGGACCATGCAGGCCATGCTGGGGGAGGCTGGATGTAACAGCAGTGCCCAGCAGCAGATGCGTGAGGGGGCTCTGTTAAAACAGAGCCCAGCTGCATTCCCCCAACCCACGGAGGTGGCTTTGGGCCTTCGCCTCCCCACAGCTGCTCCGAAACGGCGGCAGGGCCCCACCAAGCTGTGACCACGGTGGAGGGGAAAGCTAGGATCTTAGCAAAGACTTCTCTTTGCCCTGGCCATCAGGGCCCCTGCGGCTCCCCAGCCCAACCCTGCCCAGCCAGGCTGCATGGAGAGGGACCGGGCCAGGCCGGGCCAGCCTTACCGGCTCCACAGCTGGAAAAGAGAAGAGAACTTACTTTTACCAATGTAATTCATGGAGGTGAAGTAGCTTCTTTAATTAGTTTCCCAGCCTGTAAGTTATTAAATCAGCCTGTAAATGGTTTCACCAACTCACAGAGGAAGTTATCATAGAAAAAACCCCCTCTGTGTGTGCGTCTATGCCCTCCCCCTAGGTGACTTAGATGCAAAACCAGCACAAAGAGGTATGATATGTTTACTGTTCAGTAGTGGAAATAACTGCAGATTTGATCCTGTCTTCAGTAAAGGAAATTCTTTAATGGGGGCAAAGAAGGCCCTCAAGATGGAGAGCTCAGAGCCAATGCCAAATTAAGACTTAAGAACTATATTCCTTTATTGCAGTTAGAGTATGTGCCTAACATGAAATAAGTGAGAAGATAAAAGTTTTTTTTCAATTACAATGTTCAGGCAATTAGAATTGGGTATATGAACAACCACATTCTCTCCACTGCCTTTTTTAAAGGTACCAAAATTTGAAGTATTCATAGCCAGTAAGACATCTTATTCAAACTTTCTTTTACTGCCCTAAACATCTAGAACAATTTTTCTTGATTTATTTTTAATCCAGATAAATAGATTCTGGTTGTATGAATGTATGAACATTAAAAAATAGCTGATATTTAATTTGATAAGTTAGAAAGTGACATTATTCTATTGCTACTTAGACGTATTGCAAAAATCAAACCACAATTACATTGACAATTATTTTTACATGAGACACGATTGTACACAAAATTCCAGTTGGTGTCAAAATACTATGTTTTCCACTGGTCAAACAGAGGAAATCATCTGTGGAGCTTAATAAAAACAATGCTTAATAAAAACAATGAAACTTAATTTTAAAATAAAATTTTTAATCACAGCATACTATTCCAAGGGCCCAATGAGTGAAGTTCTCAGTCAAAAAAATAAGAGGAAAGTTTTTAAACTGTTAAATATTCAACAAACTCTTTGATATAGACATATATACCTCTGGAAAATTCTTTTGATCAACTAAAGCTACATAAAATCCCAACAACCTTGAAAGTGAAATCCTGACTTTATTGAGATTGGTGAAAATATTTCTAGGAGTATGAATGCACAGTTTTGGTTTTTTCCCAGCACTAGATGAGTCTGGAAGTCTCAGAAACACTAAATTAGCTCAACTTCGGGAAACACAGGCAATGAGTACTGCAATGCCTCAATTCATATGAAATACACAATTTCATGTCAGATGAAGTTTATCAATCAGGATGTCATTCAAAAAGGATTATCATATATTTGAATTTGATATTTGCATTTAAAATTAAAAGCTGTAATAAAGTTGATAGTACATGTACATTTTGTATGGATCTTACTGAAGGAAAAGTAATAGAAATGGAAATAGCAGGAAGCCTGCTTCATCCATTCTTCACTTCAACTTTCAACTTCAAATATGTAGATAGCCTAGGTTATACAAAAAGCTGCCCTGTTCTCCTTCTTACAACTTAATGCCAACTTCTTTCTTCCAGAATGCAATCAAATAAAGAGCTGTTGCAGTCATTATTCTGCATGGGACTGAATATATAAGACCTGGGTAAGCGTTAATCTCCTCTGTAATCATGAATTCCCATTAAGACAAAGGAACTTCATCAATGTCTCATTCAGGCTGAAGTACTCATTTGAAAGTAGACACTTTCAAGTAGATATTATTTTGAAGTATTTTCCTTGAGTATTTGAATCCTTGAAGTCATATTGCTACCTTTTATTTTAGGAAACCAGGCAATAAAATATGTTACAAGTTAATCAATCTCAGTTTTAATTATGAATAAGAAGGGAAGAAGGAGGATGGGGGGAAGTGAACTGGCAGCACATCCAAGACTGATTTTGTGTTTTCATAGACCAATTCAGCAACTTAAAATAATCATTAAAATAAATTCATTAAGAAGCTGCTTTTGGGACGAATTTTTCCAACTCAAAATTGGCAGCAGGTAGTCTCAATGCAAGCCAGATACCTTAAAGTCTGAAACTTCCACAAGGTTTAAAGCCACTAAGGTGAATTGATAAAGATTACCAAGAATTACAGGTGAACCACTAAATATTCTTGGACTACTGTTCCCACCTTGATGTTACTTCTTTGCCCAAGTACTTACCTAAATAGACTGACTCATATAGAGCAAATAATGTCAGAATTCACCAGTCATATGATATCATTTGTTAGGTTTAAGGTATGTTAGACACACCTTAATACTGACAACAGTCTTCCATCTCCTCCTTCTTTGGAATTCTGCTCATGGTCTCTGGAGGACACATGCATCCAGGTACCAAAGAATCAAAAAAAAAAAAATATTACTCTCTTGATTCTGTGCTCTAACAAAGGATTCTTTCATGTGTGCTGGCCTCAGAAAAAAATCACCCACATCAACAGAGCCACTGGGGGGAATCCAAGCAGTCTGCACAGCCCATCTGGTTCCAGCGGAGCAAGCAGCATGATCACCACAACTGTCAGAAGGACAGCCAAATACAAATGACACCCAATAGTTAAACATGGGACAATTCCTCTAATATTTATGGGAAATTAATGACATGCATAACGAAGTAGGCCCCAAATGAAATCTATAATAAATGAAATGTTAATAATATAGTTTTTGCAGATCTGAGGATTGCTGCCTAAGATTGTAAGTAAGCTATGTAAAATAGAGCAGGAAATAAAAAGGGATTACAGAGGAGACAGTGAGGAAAGGGATCTTCTTGCTGGAAAACTTGTAGGTCCTTTAAAAAAATTACTTATTCATTAATTCACAAACTAAGTTTTCTTTTGATATTTTCTTTTGAAGACCCAAAGGCTTGACATTCCCTACTCATAAAAGGTTTTTTCTAACTATTTCTATGTTCCTCAGCTAATCTCTAATTTCTGTTTCCAATTTAGACAACAACAACAACAATAACAACAACAACAATAATAGTAATAATAGTAGTAGTAGTAGTAATAATAATAATAATAATAAAAATAATTTTTTGTGCCTTTTTTGTGCATTTTTACCTCTTGAACATTCTGTTTGGGGCTCACAAGCATTTTCTCAGCTGTTAGAGGTAAGAAAAATAACAAATAAGCAGTTGACTGTAAATCTTAACCAGCACAACAAGAAACGCAACGCAGCTTCATGGGTTTGATGAAAACCAACATAAAACAAATAATTTACAAATAATATGGGCACAGAAACAAGACCCAAGAACATGGAAACTAACTTAATCTTGCAAACACTATCTGAACAATCAAGAAAATTATACTAAAGTTATTTTTAATAACTCTTAGAAACCTGGCTTTCAGGTTATCAGCCCACAATAGTTCTCAAAGCAAGCCTCTCCCATATGCTTTTGCTTGCTTGCCTTCTCCAAGAGTAATTCTCAAATATCCTTGATTTTCTTTTTCTTGCTAAATGAAGGCTAAAACCAAAGCCCTTTTTCTCAAATAAGTTATTTTTTGTGAGTACATCCTGTTTTCTCTTCAAACTAAGTATTAGAAACGAATTTTCTTTTGTATCACCTCAAAGATTTTTCAGACACCACAACAATTTTATCAATGACAGTTCTTTGATAAAATTCAAGAGAACATCTTGATAAAATGATGCAGGTGATGATTTCATTTTAGACCATTATGAAATATAACAGAGTCCCTGGCAGTATTCATCTGACCATGAACTGTGATAGCACGAACTTTTCATACCAAATTTGTCAGCAAGAAACCCTGCTCAATAAAAGTACTGTGAGACCTTGTTCTTTCTTAAGTAATTGACTGTTCAAGAGAAAAAACAATCCCTCATAAATTAAATATTTCATCCTGGTGTTTCATGCCTCATCAACTATACAACTGTGTTGGCTTCATTTTAACTTTCTTTTTTTCATGTCTACTCTCCAGCACAGCTTTAAGCTATTTTCCAATGTGGTATTAGAGTCTTGAGGTCTCCCATCCTACTACACAGGGCTCAGGAGCATCTGCCTACACAGAAATGTGGCCACAGTCATTAGGACTTTTCAGCACAATCAGTGAGGTGTATGCACATCAGAGGCCATCAACTTTGGATGGACAAATTTCCCTTTTGTGATCCTGCTCAATACCCTCATTAACTTCTAGGACACCTGAACTACAGCAGTCCTTCAGCAAACTAAAAATCACCTGTTATTACTTTGAGTTTGGTGAGAAAGGTGAATTCAAAAGCACAGGACTGGCTGCAGAAAAAGTGACTAAAGTTCTTCTATTTGACTAAACTGGAAATATCAGAGCTGTGGCTAGCCACATTTATCTATGATACCAGCAGCTAAAAATGATAGCATAATAAACACTTTAACAAGTGGGGTTGAGAGGCATGGCTGAAAGCAAGCTTGAACTGCAGAGCAATGCATAGTGCCAGTGAGACGGTCATTAGAACCATATAACTCAGCCCAAGACCTAAATGCAACTTGCTCTCACAATGCCTTACAGACACAACTCTATCATGTATCTTTGTATACTATACAGTGCAAATGCATGTGTTCATAGACTGGCAGGGGAGCCAGCAACAGCAGGGCTCTGACCAGGATGGCTGTGCATTCACTGCTCCATCCAGCCCCCATCTCCTTGGGATGGCAAGAAGGGATGCTGCTGGAGACATTGGGCATTATGTCTTCCTGAACCGGTCTAAAAGCTTGTTCCCATATCAGCCAACCTTAGAAAACTTAGTCCTAAAATTATAAATACCTATGCAAACATGTTAGCAAATATTTATTTAGTATCATTTAAAAAAAAAGCCCAACTAACCAAACAAAATCTAAAGAACCCTAACTGACTAACCAAACAAAAACATCTACCAAACACCACAACCAACTCCAGAATCTAGTTGTTAAGATAAGTGTTTCTACATAAGGCAACTTCTTATGGCTTATTCTGTAGTGCCACAAGAGGACACTCTTGAACAGTGTTTTTTTTAAAATGAGGACAAGTTATTTTGTATTCAGTGGTAAATACAGATTTCTGATCCCAGCAACCCAGGAGATAAGGACATCTCTTCATATTCATTCTATCTTACTTAAGTTCAAATTTTAGGCAATAAATAATTAACAAATTTTGTTATTATAGCTGCTTAAAAGTTTTAGATAAACTAACAGCTGTATGCCCTTATTTTAGTTACCATAACCTTGGCTCATAGAGCTTTTTCTTATATTCTGCTCATAGCTTTTCTCTGAAATCATGTAATGTATTTTACATTTTGGTTACAATATTGTTGGAAAAGTGCTGTTTCCATATGTATAAAACTCTGATACCAACAAATGTGTACCTTGTCTTTAATTGTTAGAAGCAGCTAGACATGTATACTTTTTTTAAAAAATACAACTTGGGAAATACACTTTGAGAAATTTAAAACTATGTTCTTAAAATTAGTGATTGTATTTAAAGTATTGAAAAAACTGCAGTGACTTTGCTTCATAATTACTTTAAAGATATTGGGTAAAATTTTTTAGATGAAACAAAGCAATTACAGTATGGGAATCATTCATTAAAACATCCCAGGTGATGTAACCCAATAATCACTTTGGGGCAAAAGGAAAAGAAAGAAAATATCTTCCTTCTTTATAGGCAGCTCAGTGGAACAAGTGTTTTCAACAACAAGTACAATTTACCTCCATTTTGGTCTTTATATTACCTGTGGTAAGTCCTGTGGCCCAAACGAGAACCAAAAGAAAAAACAGTTGAATTGTAAGTTAACATCTTCATTCACACATCTTAACAATAAAGTAGTTAGAAACAATAGAATATAAGGCAGCAAGTGATGCTGGTTATATTTGTGTTAAAAGTATTCCATATTTAACTTCATTTTAAAGTCATAATGAAGTTGAATGATACTGTTATCCAAGTTGAATAGGACTTCATCACCCTTACCAAAATAGTTAGTTGCTTTGCAGGGGGGAGAGGAACCTCAAGTTGCTATTCAGGGATGCTAAACTATGTCTTTAAATTTGGCTTTCATCATGGTAGCAATTAAATAGGTGCAGGAGATCCTGATTACCTGAGCCTTGACCAGTGTATATGGCTCTGGGGTATTCTGCTTAGACTTGCTTAGGTCCTCCATATCTTTTCACTGGTTTTAGTTCAGTCTGATGTGGTATCTTCCTTTAAAACAGCTTTTCCCACATTACTAGCTCCAGTTTGCTTAATTATAGCATTTCCAATAGGCTAAATCCACCACACACTCACCATGAAGAAAATCATAGTAAAACAATCTCTGAAGATCACCCAGTTTGTAGCTGATAATACCACCGTGGTTTTTGTCATTTCTACTTTTTGTTTCATAATCTATAACACTTGGATAAATATAGCTGCAAATAGGATTAAACTCCTTATTTTGTATATCTTTGGAGAGGATATAAATACCATAATAGTCAAGTCTTTCTAGCGTACAGAATTTTAAAATATTTAGCTAGTTAGTAGTGATTACATAATTTTAGGTTTGCTATATAGTTTTTTTCTAGGTTGCTACTTTGTGATGCATTACAGGAATTTTGGAAGAAATGTCATGTGATTTCAGAGTTTTGCTGATCATTTTTTACTAAATGAATTTCTTGCTGCCCTGCCAAGTCTATGTGCAAAGTATAACCATAAACCAAAGTATAACATGAGCTGTTACTCAGAGGCAGCCGTGACACCTGTAGAGCCAAAATCTTTGAAATAGGTCTTTCATAAGGGTTCTGATGTTTCATAAAGTTTCTGAGAGTGCTATTATAGTATAATTGTGTGTTTTTAAACAAATATAATAAAGTGAGTGCTACAAGTGATAAAAAATTGCATATTTTGCAATGTTACAGACTTTAAAAAATTGGTCATACTGTCCAGTACACAGTATTCAGGAATAAGTTGTGCATGTTTTACAGCTCAGGGGCTATGCTGAACCTTAGTACAATTGCTTGTTGTACATCCAGGGTGCGTACTAAATTTGCACGAGAGGTGAAAGCAGAAGAGAGGCTTTGGAAATGACATTTTGACAGGTGGAGCTTTCTGCTTTGGGGAGGGCAACTGCCTTTGATCAGAAGAGCAACGTACATGGAGGAAGTCATGAGTACTGGCAGTAGAAATTCTGTTTTCAGCTTCTGAGATCCCTTTCCCACATGAAACTTGCCCACTGTGCTACTGTAAGGGCACTTACAATAGTACAGCTATGGGGCACTGTGACAAAGGATGCTCACACATTTAAAGATGAGTTCTTTCTCTGAGCATTGATAGCACTTCAGCTCTTCAGAAATGTGATATTTTATCTCATTTCTGAGGTTCCAAAACAACTTTTTGGGAAAACAATGTGTGTGGGAAAGGGCAGGGGGAATTGATGAAAAGGATGTCCCACACATCTGAGACTGCAAAAGTTGTGGGGACATAATAATGGTCTTAAATAATAGTAAGTAATATTTCTGGTGAACTGTCCAAAGAAAATACAAGTCAGCTATGCTGGCTTAACAGTAGGTTGAAATTTCAAGAGCAAATTAGACAGCCATGAAGCAAAATTGACTCAATCTATTTTTCAAACCTGTTGATGTTTATCTTGGTTTTATGCCCATTAGTGCAGCAGAGATATTTCATTACATTGCCTTTGTTATTACAGTTCCCTGTGGTCATATCAGGACCTCAGGCAGAAAAGGCACATGCCATGAGCTAGGCATAGCCAAGTAAAGCAGTGGTGATGGTCACTTGTTGCTACTGTGTTGGGTATATCAAGTGTTTATATACCTGAGTGAGGATTACAGCTGTTGACTTAGCTCTCAAGAAGGAGATTTAAGCAAACTTGGTGCTGAGAAGACTTTACTTTAGTTTTGGCTGTGCTGAAGTCTTTTTCCATACCCAAAGTGTGTGTCATTGTTTTCATACAGCCCTTTCTCAGGGAAGAACAACCTGAATATCCAAAAATCTAAAGATTTTTTGAGAAAAACACATTGGATGACATTTGAGTTTCTGTTGGGAGGTTCATTGCACTAGGAGTTAATTCAAAAGTACCTGCAGCCCTATCAAAACTTCTCTTTAGGGAATTATTCATGAACATAATACTAAAACATAAAAAATATTTTAAAATTTATTTAGAACTAGGCTTTCAAGAGATACTGTATGCAGTAGAGTTTTTCATTACATATTTGAAATAAGATATATATTATTACAAATAAGAGGCTTTCCATACAGCTTTTTCTAGAAATAAATGCCCTATTCAGTCAACATATTTAATCACTCATCATTCTTCTATCACAGAAATACTTACTATTGTTATACTTACTAATTACTATAACATTTATTAATACTTACTAATTATATACTTATTATACATTTAAATGCATATTTAAATCTTTATATATAATTAAATAGATTAAAAGAATACTCTTAATTATTCTTCAAAGAAATATGACCTATTTCACCTGGATTTTTAGTCCATTTAAACCAATGATGTTTCTTCATCTTTTCAACTAGCAATTAGTAGATAGTATTTGTTCGTCATGACACTGATGAAGATTCTAGGGGGCCACTTTGCTTCTCCAAAGTATCTGCCATCTCATGAGCTTAACAAACATTTATTCAGTGAAATTAAAAGTGAGGTAATATGGGAAAGGTCAGAATGAAATAAATAGAACAGGTAATTTTTCAAGCATATGTTGAATTTTTTTTAATAATTATATTTTATACTCCATCACTGTATGATGCTGAAGCAGAAATTAATGCCTTATTGTTCTTCAGTGTAACACACAAGCACTGACTGTGATTGGTTAGAGCAATTGATGCATGTGTGATGGGTGTGATAAGTTGTGCCACAGCTATAAATTCATACTACACCCTTAAGCATCACAGGTACAAATAGTGCCCATGCTTTCTAGGAGCGAGCTACAAGACCCGTGGGCAAACTGTGAACCTTTGTAACAGTGCAAAATAGGATTGACACAGGGAGTTCATCTGGCTGAGATGAACATCAATCACCTGCCTTTAGAGAAAGAAATCCCAAGCACGACAGCTTCTAAATGTCACAGCAGCTCCCTCAGATTTCTGAAGATAGATCTGATGAGAAAACCACTTTTGTAAAGAGGCAAAATGACTATGGCATCACTCTAGTAGTATGGCATTTAGCAGCTGTGACAGCTGAAATCTTCACAGGGTGTCTCAGACATATGTCTTTTTCCATATAAAATGACAGCTTTAAGGAAATCTTCAGCACATCCATGCAAACAGAAGAGAGAATTACTTCTTTTGGGATTTCAAAAACAAAAGCCAACACAACCAAACAAAATGTTAAGAAATGTACTTTGACTTCCAGATGAAGGCTCTCACCTTCTGGTGCTTGTGATCTCCAGTTTGGGTGATCTATCTGTTGTCAACAACCTACAGTGACCATAAGCACTAAAAAAATGCAGTCTGATTTCTTCAAATGCACCTATGGCATGACATTTCGGTGAGTTGTAATTTTAGAGAAATTTGTGTGATGATTCAGAAAGAAGTTATGGCAAATACTGGGTTTCTACCCAAAGTAAAAGTGCTTTGTTTTGCAAAGGCTAGTTTCATAAATTATAGTAGGGACTTCAGAATGCAAACAATGTTGAGGAGGATATACTTTAATCTTATGTTAAAGAAGGAACACAACCTCTCTTAAATTCTGTATTACAACCTACATCCTTTTAACTGAATAAATAGGTCTACCTGTACTATGTAGTCCTGGATTTTACATTTCAAATTGCCAGAGTCTATTTAGACTTTGGCACTTTCTATACAGTACAGTAATATCTTCATCTAAAGCTTTTATGTGTTCAGGAAGTAGTATCTATTACTCAGCTCCCCAGAATAATAATCAATTGCTTCGTTTCAATTGACTGTATTTTTCTTACCAAGTATTTTTGATCTGTCAAGAGGTCCAAACCAACTCAATGTAAGACAGCACAGCTTTTCCTACAGAACAATCTAGCAAGACCTGTCTCTGAAAGGTTGCAACTGTATGTCCACTGCCAGGGCCTGACTGTAAAACTAACCCCTCAGTTTTTACTCTGTGTGCAGCAATTGTATTTCAGGAATCTGACTCAGTCTTATCTGGTAACCAGGCAAACCAACAGTCTCTTGGTAAATGAGTCTGACACTATGTTGACAACATCCTGTTTTAAAGTACAGTAATTTCACGATTATAAGCTGCACCATTTTGACTAAAGTTTTGGTCTGTATCCAGAAGTACGGCTTGTAATCCGGAACGGTTTATATATGAACAATATTCTAAAAGTTGCCAACCTGGAAGTGCGAGCCCGCAGCAGCCACAAGCTGAACTGGAGCCGGGCCGGCCCCAGCAGAGGCAGGGCCAGCAGCATGGGGGGGGCCGGCAGCGCGGGGGAATGCCGGCAGCATGGGGGGGGGGCCCAGCAGCATGGGGGGAGCTGGCCAAGCTGGCAAAGCCGGCGGAGCCGGGGCCAGCGGCGCAGGGAAGCCCGGTGGCGCGGGGGAGCCCAGCGGCACGGGGGCCAGCAGAGCCGGGCCAGGGCGAGCAAATGTGGTGGCAGCGGTGAAGACGGCAGACAGGGGTGAGCGAACCCAGCAGCGGTGCCGCCTGGCTGGCCCCGAGTGGCCCTGCCGAGCGGCAGTGCCGAGCTGGGCCACCTGGCCCCGTCAGCTGCCCCGAGCGGGCCAAGCCTGCCTGGCCCCAGCCAAGCCAGTAAACCCCACGATCCCGCGATTCTGTTACTATTTGGCAACTTTGTGAAAGTTGTACATGGATCCTCACTGTGAACGAAGGTGCGGCTTATAATCCGGTGCGGCTTTTATATGGAGGAAGAACGAAACGTTGCTGACACCCCAGAAGTGCAGCTTACAACCAGGTGCGGCTTGTAATCGTAAAATTACTGTACTTTTTAGTGTCTCACCAGCTGATGAGTAAAAAAAAATCATATTGAAAACATTGTAAGAGTCATAAGAAATTGTACTATATTATGTTCCAAGTACAGTAATTTCACAATTACAAGCTGCACTGACTATAAGCCGCATCTCCGGGTGGTGGCAAACGTTTCATTCTTTGTCCATACACAAGCCACACCCAATTATAAGCTGCTCTGTACTTCGCAGTGAGGACCCGCGTGCAACAAAGTTGCCAAATAGTAACAGAATTGCAGGATGGCTGAGTTTACTGGCTCGGCCTTGCTCAGGGCGGCTGCCAGGGAGTGGCCCCGGCCCCGCTTGCCACAACTGCCAGGAAGCAGGAGAGCGGTGTGCCTGGCCGCCACTGCCGCTGTGTTTGTCGGGGCTGGGCAGCACTGCTGCGCTTGTGGGGGGTGAGCGGCGCTGCTGCACTTGCGGGGGGCAAGCAGCGCTGCCGCGCTTGTCAGGGGTGAGTGGCGCTGCCGTGCTTGCGGAGGACAAGCAGCGTTGTTGTGCTCATCAGGGGCAAGCAGCGCTGCCATGCTTGTCAGGGGCAAGCGGCACTGCCGTACTTGTGGGGGGCAAGAGGCGTTGCCACACTTGCGGGGGGCGAGAGGCGCTGCCGCACTTGTCAGGGGCGAGTGGCACTGTCATGCTTGTGGAGGGCGAGCAGCGCTGCCGTGCTTGCGGGGGGTGAGTGGTGGTGCTGCGCTTGTCAGGGGTGAGCTGCACTGCCGTGCTCACAGGGGGCGAGTGGTGCTGCTGCGCTTATCGGGGCTGGGCAGTGCCACTGTGCTTGTCGGGGGTGGGCAGCGCCGCCACGCTTGCAGGCTCTCACTTCCGGTTTTGGAAATTTCCTAAATTTGTTAATATATTAGCCTCTCCGGAGTGTACGCCACACTTCTGGGAGCTAAATTTTAGTCAAAATGGTGCGGCTTGTAATCTTGAAATTACTGTACTTTGTGACAAAAAGTATTATTTGTAGAAAATCTTTTCCCATAAGAACTGCCATAACTGTAGAAAGCTTTTCTCCAGTGTAATTTTATTAGGGATTCCTGCCATCATATCAACATACAAAACAATCAGGATGTTGACATATAGAAATGTAAAATTCACTGTACGAATATAAGGCTCAAGTTACAGGTATATTTTCCCCTTACACTCCATGAAATAAAACCATATTTAATTCTTCCCAGAGTTGTGTTTATAAATGTTAGACAAACCACAAAATATATTTCAAGTACATAACATTTTACAATATAATCCAAGCACAGAGAGAAATACACAATACTGTACCTATAGACACTCCATAGTCCAAGTCTGTCATCTTTACTAGTAAAAAAGCCGCTACTCTCTCTGAATGTGCCCAGTCACTTCCTTCTGTGTGTGACATGGTCCCGGCCTTTAAGTTATAAGACTCTCATGACTTTTAGGTAAATTATTTTGATAAACCAGAGGATATAGGAAGGAAAGGTGAGAATTTTAAAAGGCCATGTCTGAATATATGCACATGGTTAGTAAACGCAAGCACGTGTGCACACTTGCATTTAACCCTACATAAAACTTCACTGCACTGCACAATTGTTGAAAGTACATTCTCATGCAACTGAGCTATTTTCTGACTCTGATTTCTAAGAGTTAAATCAAGCATTACAATACTCCTACTTCTGGAGTGCTGTAATTCAAGTCTATTGTATCCAACTTTTTTTTTTGTTTGTTTGTTTTAAGTGATTATCAGACTTTCTAGGAAGTTGTATGAAACCATGTCTTCACAGTCCAGCAGGATGTCTGCTGTCACAACCTTCATCACTGAAAACACCTTTTCTAACCCCTTTGTTTAGCAACAATGCAAATGAGTAATTTCCATGTAAGACTGAAGGTCCACATTTGTTCACTCTCCATTTCTATTAGGCTGAATGGTTATTACCTTGTGGGAAAGGATCATTTAGCTGCAAGTGGCATAGGAAGAAATAGACAATAAATAACTAATCATAAGTGATTCTTCTGGGAAACAGATTAGCAAGGACAAAGACAATAAAAAACCACAATTGTTTAATTTAGTCTGTTGGAGTGGAGATGAATAGCAATCCAAAAGTTTTCAGCTGAGGAAAGGAACTCCTAAGCCCTGTAACTGTTTTGTCTTTTAAAATCTGGAGAAGATTAGAAGCGAAGGAAAAATCCTCTACAAAAATTGCCATTTTAAAACTAGACACTTGCAAAGGCTTACAGGAGAAAACCAAGCAAAAGAGATTCCCTGATATTGGAACTAAAAGAATTTATTTAGTAGGAATCAGACATATGGTTACAATGTGTTAAATGCACATCTAATAAAATAGCCTCAAATATGTCTCCAATTCATAAAGGTCTAAACAGGAGAAAGAGTCTGACACCAAAATTGCTTCATTTAAATATGAAACAAGGATGCACTAAGATTGTGGGAGAGGAGGAATAAAAACTTTTTTGTCTTAAATACAACCTCTGTGATATATTTGAGGGCCTTCAAATAGTCTCAGCATTGACAGGATTTTATGTAAGTATATTCCCTAAGCTATATTGGAATACCTTTAGATACAGAAATCCATGTTACACAAAACAGCATTAGATCTTGTAGCTGGGCTCATAATAACAAGGAGTGAGGGTAAGTATGATGCTACATGTGAAAGGAAGTATATAGTATGCACAGAAAATACGTTGTCTTAGAGATTAGTCATAAAGGGCATCAAGCATGAAGATGCATCTCTGAAAGTCTTTAAGCCTTTAATTGTGAGCCAGCAGATTATTTATTATTTTATATCAACTGTACACCCTAATGCTTTGTTTTTTTAAAAGAAGTATGAAAAATTATTCCTTTTTCACCTTTTCATCTTTTTTGTGATTTTTAAAAGTAGCTTGCTCACCTACTGAGTTGTTTTTGGGCCCTTTTTTCCTTTTTTTTTTTTTTTTTAATTTTTTTTTTTTGCTACTTACTATCATTGTCTAGTGTTATGTACAATAATCTACATTTAGACTGAAGATTCAATCTTTCTCTGAACATACTTGGGCTATCTTGTAAAGACTTTCTACAGAACTGATAAAGTGGAAGACAACCTGACAGGTAAGAGGAAGGATCATTTCAGTTCTGCTCACTTCCCCAAGCTTTAGAACTGTGCCTTTCAGAAATTCTTTTGCATATTTGCTGTCATTTCACCTCCCCCAGTCAGCTCCTACTGAACTTGAGTGAACTTTCTGTGTGTTTCCCAAACACAGTCCCTTCGTATAAAGCTATATTAAATTCATCCATTCTCCAGCCCTAGTTTAAAAACAAATAACTGGTAAGACACTAAAAACACCCTACATGCCCTTCTGCATTATTCTTACCAATGTTCATTAAAATAACACCATTTATTGTCTTTTACTAAAAATTTACGAAAATATCTTAAACACATAAAAATTTAAAAAAACAAACAAACAGAAAAACAAACAAAAACAGAAACCCAGCATAAACATTGCTTTTATAGGCATTGGTTATAAGAGATTGTTGCACTAAGGACTATATTCAAAAATGTTTTCTTTCAATATTATCAGTTATAGTGTCATGGATTGAAAGGTTAAGGACAACAAAACTTATTGTGACCCTATCTTATGTAATGCAATAAATGAGCTGGAAGTCTGAATGTAATTAAAATAAAACTGCATTTTGGTTCTGAAAGGTGACTGTATAAGTAGGTAACTAAAATGGCAGTATAAGTATGTGAAGGGAACTGAAGAACCTGCAGAGTCTGTAACAAAACTGTACATAAAGATATGATGGCAGCTGCCAACAGATGGGCCTAGGGGCATTATGGAAAGCTGTCACTAACTGAAATTTTGAATATAGCCCTTAGTTGTATCATATTAATGTAAAATTTAAAAGCTGCCCAGTATATTACGGATGAAGTTTATTTTGCAAGACATCCACTGCCTAAGGGGGCAGTAATATTCGATATGAAACTGCTGAAACTCCGGTGTCTGACGGATTTCGTGAAGGAAAGAGATTTGAAGGTCCGACTCCAAGAGAACAAGGAAAAGGGGGAACACAAACAACAATAGTCCAAGACCCACAAGAAAAAGTCTGGAGAAACTCTTCACAAAAGCATTCACCTCTATGTTGCCCATTAGAAAGTCATAGCTCCACCTCAGGGCTCTCCGAGCTTCTTTCAGTTCTTCCTCCTCTGCAATTAAAAATGCATTTTCATCTGCTTCAAGTTCCTCAAATGAATCAGTATCATCTTTCTCATTCTCTGCTCTTGGACAAGTATCAAAAAGCATGTCGATCTCATCATCAACGGGTGTGGGCAGCAAGCTGGCACTTGGATTGTATACCAGCTCTGAGATGGTTAAGGGTTCCTCTTTCATCTTCTCTTCCTGTTCAATGGCAAGATCAACATCCTTCCCAGTATCTTTTACTGGAGAGCTTGAAGTCACAGGTACTGAAATCTCCTCTTCCTTTGGCAGTTGGATACCTGAAAAAATGACATTGAAACAATGGTACTAAATTTCTCACAACCTGGTAGCGAAAGTCAGTCTTCCAAGAGTAACATCTAACAGATGTTTGGGAAGAAGATTCTGCAATAATTTTGCATATTAAAACCAGACTATACACAATTATCAAAAACTGGAAAAGCTTTTTGAAAAAGACAGTATCTTTACAACACCGTAGTACATTAGATCTGCTAAAGAGGGTCTGATACAGCTACCAAGGATAATAATGTAATGCAAATCAGGAAAGAGAGCAGCTTACTATCTGACTTCTGGTATAAATTAATGCTGACTACATGTGTGAATTGATGCTCTTTGTATAATATTAACTATGATAACAACAACAACAAAAACTACCAACTCTCCTTGCTTTGAGATGAATGGGTGCAGTAAGATAATAAGGTTGAGAATAGAGTATGGCATTAAAAAGACACATCAGATTATAATGATAAATTCATGTTAAAAGTAAAAAGAGAAAAAGGAGAGGATTGATGATATGAGGATTAGATATCATCGCAACAGCCCGCTAATAGCCTTCCTCAGCAGTTAAAAAAGCTGCTCCTCCTGTCTTTTTTTTCTTCTCATCTGGTTCTTTAGTTTTTTTCTCTCTCCTCTAAATTTCTCTCTCCCCTACACGAGACTTTCTCAAGACACAATTCTCTGATCAAGTCCTTTCGTACCAAAGCTTACTCTCCTTTTTCCAGTCTATCTCTAACAGCAATAAGTCTGCAAAGAAGTCTAGCTGTTTACAGCTCCATCAATACTTCAGTGACTGCTGTTAGTTGTCAGTTGCAGGAAAGGAAAGGAAGACAGTTGGGCAACAGATCTGCCTTACAAAACAATGTTAAGAAACCTCCTAATGGAAATTTCCCTTTTTGAGTATTCAAAATGGCCCGGACAGATCTCTTCCCCTGTAATTTGTTATCTTTTCCTTGCTCTCTAGACCTCACCTACCATGGTTCCAGGTGAATTTTCACATTTTGGCCAAATGACCAAAAAGACAATTTCCGTTTCCTTTCATTTCATCACTGAGCAAAGTAGCCTGGGTTAGCATCTGATTTTTTTCTTCCTGAGCTGGCTTGTCCTGTGCTCCTGTGGAGACGTTACCAGGGATGCACATTATCAGGGCTGAAGAAAGAGGGCAGGAGAGTTCCTTTCAGCAGCAAATGTACGTAGATGAATTGAAACCTTGTCCTCAATAATTATTAGTTCAATAATTTAATTAGTTTTAATTCTCAAAAGTTTGATTTTACTTTGTACCTAATAATTCCTTGCCTCAACTACTCTATCCTCTCTTATCACAGCCTATTTAGAAATTCATCACATTTCACCATGAAACTTGTTTTCTTCTGGAACTTAATTGTCTACACCAGTCTTTACATTAAGAAATACACTTGCTACAGCCATCAAGAGGAGACTACAAACCAACTGAAATGAAATACAACAGTGTATGAACACCAAGAAGTGAGAACTGATTTGGAGGATCTTTCACCTAAGTAACAGGATGTAATGCTGGGTCATCAAACCATACTCAGTTATTTGAGACTATAGCCAACATTGTTTAATTCTGGAACCCAGAATTAAGAATCTACACATTTCTTCAGACACACAGGAACTACCATTTAATTCTCAAATATAATTTTCAATTATTCTTAGTATGAGTAAAATTTAAATTGAGCCACCTACTTAGACATTTCAAAATGATTGAAAGCACCCAACTTTACTCTCCCAAATTTGAGAATTCTGGCCATAGGCCTCTCTATGGCAGCTTAGGAGCAAGGTCAGTAATATATCTTTGTCATATCTTCATCATGTTTCTCATCATAGAGGACAGCTGTAGCCACCACAAAGAAAGGTCACCTCAATTTATAATTCTTGAGCCTACCCTTCCTCCTCAGAGTAAATTTCAGCTTGCATAAAATACATAGCAAACACGAACAACATATATTAATTTTCATTAAAACTGTATTTTTTCCAAGGAAGTGGCAAACTTCTGACTATGAGGTTAACCTGTTGATAGAAGGCAACAGAGGAACATTTTCATGTCAGTGTTTTTGTTTCCTGAAGGGTTTGTATGAAAATTGTAATGTGTTGCAGCACTAAAGCACACATCAAATTTACATTCCACTATTTCATTTCAACTGCTAAGAATTTTCAACTCCTTTATTTGTTATTGAAATTTATTAAATCAAAGTAACTGCATTTCATATCAGTCAAATATTAGTATAAATCGATATTTGAAAATTTTGAATGAGCATTAAATGCTACTGCAAGAGCATTTGATATTTAAAAAAAAAAATCTATAAAGTTGGTTTTTTTGCTACTTCATATTCTCTGCGGCACCACATTTTTTAAGTCACAGAATGAGGAAAGAACAAGCTATTAATCAGGGTCAACATACTGATTCCAGCAAAGTTTCAGCTATCTTGCTATATATAGATCAGTAGGTCAAGCCATTCATACTTAGATGGTTTCAAAAGATGTAACTGTAAAATCATTATGGCAAATATAATTTACAAAGCTTATTCAGGCCTAAGAATATCACATTAAAGTACCAAAATTCCACACTACAATGAATATTCCAGCAACACAAATATAAGAGAGAAGAAAGTTTTTTTGAGTTTTTACTTTTCAGGTAGCCCTCAAGAGATCCAGTTATCTGAAGTAATAAAATCAAGTTAAAAAATAAAAAGCAAAAAAAACCTGAAAAAACAAAACTCAAAATATTCCAGTGGAATAAAATAGAATATGAAGGTTAAAGCAAGCCCAACTCCTTAATTATTTTATTACTCTACTTCAAATCCTTTGCTTCTATTCATACGTAACAATTATTTTGGTACTGCCTTTATAACAGATTTTATATAATTTGTCGGTACAATTTTGAGAAGTCTACTACCTCTTCAACAATAGTTAAAATTTATGTCATGTTGAGATTTAAAGTTGAGAATTAAATTACATTTGAGAAGAACTACTTCTTTCCATTCTTTACTTTATAGTCTTACTGGCAATTTGCAATCCATAAATCAGAAACTTCTAATACAAATCACTGGAATATCAGGTAAAAAAACTCAGGTTTATTTCTTATATTTCCACAGCAAAAGTTTGCTATAATTTTCTGGCAACTAACAAATTTATCAAAGCCAGAGATCTCATTATCCTAGGTGAAACTCAGTATTCCTCTTCCACCAAACACTGTGATTGCCCCAAATCAGGAATGTGAACTGCTGGGTTAAGACATGAGATTACTGTGGTCATCTGCTGTGAACATGAACGTGAAAGAGGTGCCATAAATGTTGTCAGCTAGTAGTATTTCTACAGGGGCCAAAACCAGCAGCTGAGGATTAACAAAATGAAGGGCAGCTCTGGCTCCACCATTCTTAAGAAGCTGCAGTTGCTGGGAGTACAGCACTCCAGAAAAAAAAATGTCTGCTTATTTAAAAATTCAGTTCACACATTGTCTGTTGGCCAGATATCCTGCACACAGCTTTTCTCACCAGAAACACAATTACACACCTGTAACAGCCTTTTACATTGAAGAAATAAACAAGTATGAATATACCTTCATTTTAAAGACAGAAACGGAAAATTAAATATGGTCCAGAGAGAACAGTGCTAGGAACATTTCATACACACATGTAAACAATAGAGGCCAGCTAGGCTGCAATTAGGAGGAATCCTTCCTGTCCTTTTTACTTCTTCCTCTAGAAATATCATGTATCCTTTGCTTATTTTCCATGTGGACAAAATTCATTTGTACTATGAATACAATGATCTTTCAGAGGGAAGGAGAAAGTGATTTTCTCACATTAACAAAGTGCAAGAGTGTCACAAAAAAACCACAGAAAAATGAAACAGACTTTAGAATTGCATTGAATTTAAATATTTCCCTACACTGGATCTATATCAAGCAGGATTTGTATCACAGCCAGACCTCCTGCCCTCAGAGACAGGAGGTTACAGATTTGTACCCACATCCCGTCCCCATAAAAGAACCTGTTGTAGCTTTTCAAGTGGAGTTAATCAATGATTGTTTATAGTAACTTCTTTTTAGGCAGTGACCTGGCCTTTCTGCTGGCCATTACTGTTTGCTTTAGTCTAATGGGAACTTCTAGAAGGGAGCAAAGCCCTGTCCAGTTGCCAGTTCATATGAGCTGCATGTTTGCAGCATCGGAGCTCACCTCCCAGCTGTGTTGTGTCACGGTGTTCAATGTCACAGTTAGTACAGCCAGTGAAGGCCACTGCTCTGCTTTTCACACCCACAAAGGGTGCCCAAAGCACAAAGGCAGAAGCAGAGCAGAGCACACTGCATCGTGGGCATTCAGGGATGCCTGTCTTCAATTTCCTTTTGGCCAGAGTTGTTGATCCCCTTCCAGAAACAGGATTAAGCCGCAACAGGACTGAAGGAAGCATCACGGAGAGACAACTGTGTATCATGGGAGCAGGAATGAAAAGGCAAGACACATCAGTCAGCAGTTCAGAGAAAGCAGGACCTGGTGATGGAACTGCAGTGATTCAGTGTCCAGCACCACGCCAAGAACAGTGAGGCTGAAAAGAGCCAAGTACTGATGTGAAATCTTAGCACCCAAGCAAAAGGGCAAGTGGGACATTTCAGCATTTCCACTTGGAGGGGTGACCCCTCCTGGCAGAAGGCAGCATGGTTCTGAAAGGGTCTCAGTGGGGTTCTCCCGAGGAATCATATATATTTATTTGGGGGGCGGGGCGGGGGGGCGGGGGCACGTTTTTTGCATGTCTGCTTCAAAAGGAATGACATACTATGAACAGTACTACAAAATCAAGGTGTTTAAGAACGAATGTGGTCCCAACATACAAATCTCTTATGGTTGGTGTCATTCATTATATTAAACCAACAAGATGTCTTGCATCTCTTTGAGGCCAGTATTAAACCTCTGAGATGTAAGAATACAAAACACACGTCAATAACAATGCTTTTCCAATTTTGCTGCTATTTTTGAATCAAGGGAATTAGGTGCATTCTCATAGATCCTACTGTTTTCCCTGAATGGCAAATTCAAGAAGCAAAGACAACCAGGAGCTGTTGGTACTCAGAGACAAATGAGTGCAAGAAGCAGTTTCTCCTGTATCTCCTGCACCCACTGCTTTCCAATTTTCCAATATCAAAAGAGTAACAAAATTCTAATCTTTGTCAGAACATTTTCAGTTAATTCTTTGATTAAAAATTAATATCTGAAATGAAGATTCAATGCAAAGATTTAATACAGGTTGGTAAAAACTGAAATAATTTAACCTATAGGTGCCCGAATATCAAAAGCAAACAGTACTAAAGAAAGCATGGAAAAACAAATTTTAAAATGTCTTACAACATTGAGGAAATGGACATATTTACTAACAGGGGGGTAATAGACCTTTGGCAAAGGAATTTCCTAAAAAAACCACCACTTTTCTGTCCAAAGCAATACTGAATGCTTTCTGTTGCTTGGGTTGCACTCCTCTTGTGTGCAAAACTCATTGAAGTAAAAAGTTGAGCTGTCTCAGCTACTGCATTCAGTGGACATTCAAAACTACTACCTTCTACTTTAACAACTATTTAGTTTTGTCATAAATTACTACAGTTTCAAAGTATTTCCCCCCACCTCAGTCCCAGAAAAATACAAAGGCAAAATTCCAGTCCCTCATTCATTGCCAATTAACAAATAAATCCACAATTTTCTGTAAGAAATACAAAAAATTTATATTTTGTCTCATTCATTCTCCACTTACAACTTCATTCTTGTCAGTAATTTTTCCTTATTCTTTGCTGTACATGTTATTTACATGTACAAGTACAATTTAATTGTACAAGTACAATTCCTTTCCAAAAGACAGCTATTATACATAAACTAAGGTAAGAGGGCTTTAAAAAGGGGTTTGAGTAAAATAAATGTAAATTTACCAGCCCTTCTGGCTGTGATCTTGGATCCATGCCGCAGTAAACGAATGCATACTTCCTTGTTGCAGTGGTTAACCATCCGCAAATGAATGCTTCTCTTGGTTTGGATTTTTACAAGACATTTCACCATTTTGACTATTAATTCCTCTTCTCAAGGTCTTGTAAAAGCTCTAGCCATTCCAGCTTTGACCTTTTATTATGTTCCCACTGAGTTTTAAGAGACTAACATGAGTCGCTCTCAATGAATCAAATGACAAGCTTCTAACATGGCCAACAAAAATATCCCAGCAGGGAACAGAATCAGTGGTTATTTTTAAACATTTCCAAATGCCTCATAATGTACAATACAAACTTTCACAGCACCCATCTCAGTTAGCAGTTGCTAGCATAACAGCTGAACCACACACAGAGGCATAAAAATATCTAAGGCACAAAAACATATAGAAGTTATAAAAGAGGCCAGCATTCATAGTCCCATTATTTTTCTAAAAAGCTTTAATATGCCAGTAATGAGAGTTTCCCATCACTGCCTGAAAATTATTTCTGAAACACATAGACACAATGGAAAAATCCTATGCTGTGCTCACAAACCTTAGTCATAAAGCCAACCAGTGAGATGAAAACACATTCATTTCTAAGTCTAGAATGAAAACTGACCTGCACATGTGAAAACAAGAACAGAAAATTTGTAACTGGGAAAAAAAATCCTCTCTTTACATATGAGTCCCACCTGGGGATAGCTGTTGGACAGATTCTTATTCACTAGAAGGAAATGTTGTTTCAGAAAGCTGGGCACTTCCCTGTTCCTGTCCAGCAGAGATATACAAATTCCCAAAAAAGCCATGATCTTCCTATGCTGGCTGCTGATAACTTTAGCTGGGAAGTGGAAGGCAACCATATGCCTAACTATCCTAATGGGAAAGAAACTCTTTCCTGATACACCAAAACCACTGAGAAGAGGTAAACTGGAAGGATTGTACTCATGGAGATATAGTCTCTCGCTTCCTGGAATACGCATCTGTATTGTTTATGACATGTTGTGCAATCTGAATCTTCATTATCTGACATCCTTGTTCTCCATGTACCAAAAAATCAGTGATGTGAACGAAAATATGTGGGGAAAAAAGGAGTAGGGGAGGGAGTCCTGCAAATGTCTATTTTATGCTCAGATATTTCTCTCATAAAAGACATCTGCTTTCAATGAAGCTTTTGGAAAGCATCTTTATGGTGGATGCCTTCATCACACAGCCTGTATAGCACAAATATCCAGCAGAGGAAATGTTTACTTCTTCCTCTGCCGCAGCAAAGATTTCTCTCTTCCTTTCCTTTTCTGCAAGCACTTTCTTGTGGGTGTGAGGGCAGATGAAGTACCTCTTCGCTTCCTCTCTCCATTTTATCACCCCTTCAAAAGTAGAATTCTGTCTTCTTTTCTCACTTTTATTCTCATAACTGTTGTAGAAACCTAGACAGGATCATTAAATTCTAACTAAAAGGGGTTTACTCTTGTTTGTTTACATGGCTACAAAAACTGGAAAGCATGAATTGTTACAAAAATCTAAGCACCAATGTATTCAATACGTAAAGGAAGGCCTATACAAGGACTCAAGTGTCAGCCAGACAAGGTTGTGAAAGATTTCCAACATTGGAAACATTTCCAAATGTCTCATAACATACATTGCAAACTTCCACAGCATCCATCTCAGCTAGCAGTTGCGAGCATAACAGCTGAACCACAAAGAAGCATAAAAATATGCAAGGCGTCAAATCTTAGTGCAAGGGGAAAAAAGGCCAGTGTGTTCCTGCATAATGATGTTGAGAAGTAAAATCTATCATTTGTCTGTCACGTGACCATGCTTATGCAAAAGAGAAATGACTGTGTTAATTTCAACTCACTCCCCATAGTTTTGTCTACTTATAACTAAGGGAGGAATCTTAAAATCCTACAGCTGACTCAGAAACTGCTGGTCTATACTCTCAGTAAGAGACTATCTAAAAAAATTAAAATAGTTGTATCTACAAAAGCACCACATGCCTCTCCTCTACAATGAAATCTTACACAGCTGAGTACCTTAACAGAGACAGATAATCAGACTGATGGTAGCAGGTGTGTGCTCATTCAGTACAGTAATTTCACGATTATAAGCCACACTATTTTGACTAAAATTTTGATCCCACCCTGGAAATGCAGCTTACACTCAGGAGCGGCTACTATGTGAAAAAAATTCTGAAATTTCCAACCCGGGAAGTGCAGCCAAGGTGCCGAGCCGAGCACCTGCCAGTAAAACCCGGGATTGCACGATTGTTGCAAATTGGTTACTCTTTTGCGTGGCTGGTGGAGGCGGGCTCTGTGCCAGCAGCGCAGGGAGAGAGGCAGGGGGCTCCCTGCTGCCATCCCTGCAGCTCTGGGGGGAGGCAGGGGCTCCCTCCTGCCAGCCCTGCAGCCCGAGGGAGAGGTGGGGGGCTCCCTCCCACCAGCCCCACAGCCCGGGGGGAGGTAGGAGGGCTTTGTGCCCACCTTCCACCAGTGCCATGGGAGCAAGTGGGGGGCTCCTTTCCCACCTGCTGCCGCGGGGCAGCACCGGGCCGGAGCAAGCAAGTCCAACGGCAGTGGCCCCGCCGAGTGGCAGCACTGAGCTCGGCCACCTGGCCATGTCGGCAGCCCTGAGCAGGCCGAGCCCACATGGCCCCAAGCTCAGCCAGTAAACCCCACAATTCCATTATTCTGTTACTAACTGGCAACTTTGTTGCACACGGATCCTTGCTGCAAATGACAGAGGGGCTTATAATCAGGTGCAGCTTATAATTGTGAAATTACTGTACATAGAATCATTAAGGTTGGAAAGATCATCAAGTCTGTTAATCAGCACTGCTGTGTTCACCACTAAACCATGTCTGCAGGCACCACACCCACACACCTTTTGAACTGTCCAAGGAGGTTAATTCAACCATGTCCCTGGACAGTTTGTTCCAATGTCTGACCATCCTTTCGGTAAGGAAATTTTTCTTATATCCAAATTAAACCTTCTCAGGTGCAATGTGAGGCCATTTTCTCTTGTCTGTTATTTATTATCTGGGAGACAAGACCAATGAATCCACACCTGGCTCCACATCCTTTCAGAGAATTGTAGAGTGATAAGGTCACCTCAAGCTTCCTCAAGACTAAACAAGATCCCTAGTAGGACTAGTGCTTTAAACATTTCACTCACACCAGTGCCCTTCTCCAGACATTCTCCAGCCCCCCAATCTCTTTCTTGTAGTGAGGGTCCCAGAACTGAACACAGGATTTGAGGTGCAGCCTCACCAGCACCAAGTATAGCTCAGTGTTTGCTCCATATGTAGTTGAACGCATGCATTGTATTTCTTGTAGTGCTGCTATATGGATTCTCTGGCTGTCTTCTTTTACTGTCTGATTTTGGTGAGACAAATTACTGTCTGTGGTGATCACTTGGCAACTATTTTGCAGGTGGTAGTCCATTGTCTCTGGATTTTACAGCACCAGATGCTATCGCAGCTTCACTTTGAGTAGACCATTTAAAAAAAAAATGCAAAACCCTGCCTCTCCAGGCATAGGATATTAATGTGCTTTTGACAAAGTGATGAGAGTTTCTTTTTGGTCACTTGATGCTTCTGTACTGAGACTTCATGCATGAATTATTGCTCTGATAACATTGACTTTTGCCCTTGGAGCAACAAAAATGAAAGTATGATTCACTGGGCCAAGGTATATACAAAGGAAACAAGCCTGCTTCATGTCTACAGCACAATAAAAGCAGTTTCCCAAGGCAGTTGTGTCAGTCTCAGACCTGGATGCCTCCTCATCCTTATCTCCTTCTCATGCCCTTACCCCATACAGGACCCTGGTAGACCCTCTTGCTGAGCCACTCAAATGTTGAGTCAGGCAATAATAGGACACTGCACAGTTGAGAGGTGTTTTGTTTGGATTTTTTTGGTTTTTTGTTCTAATTCAGTCTGCTTTTGTCATTTGATTTGGTTTGGTTTGGTTTTGCTGTTGTTGTTTTGAATTTATTTTATTTACTAGTTTTTTTTGGGGGTTGGGGGTTTTTTAAACTCCTTTTACCCGTTCACACTGGTATGATTAGTCCTGGTGCAAAGGAGAATGTGGAAATCCACAGAAGTGATGTTGGGAAGGGAGCCAGCATCACTGTTGGAGAGCTGTGAGATCAGTTTGAGCTGCAATTTGATAATATGGCCAAATTTTCTGCAGGAAAAGACTCTTAACTTAGCAGCTGGTGATATTTAACAACATATAAGTACCACTAGCAAATATGTCTATTAGCTCATCATAGTAACAACCATCTGTGGGACTGAAAGGAAATTTAATTTTCAAACTTATGTAACACAAACATTTACAACAAGAACTGTCTGGTGAGCATATAGCAATAAGACACCAGTTTCCAAAAATGGATTTCATTGCCTAGAGTTGTAAGTGTAGTTACAGGATGCGAACAAGGATGTGTGGCTGTATGCAGCAAGGTGTTGTTACACTCTGCAGTGGTGACAGCTGCCAGCGGAAACACAGCGGTGGTACTTGGCTGCTGGAAAGGAAAATTCTCAGAAACATGTATTTCACAGCAGAGGTAAACAAGTAACTGTTAAAACTAACAGCTGCTACTACTAATTACAATGAGGAATGCACACAGACAATGTAATTTACCCTGCGCTTGCTGCATTCAGTGTCCAAACTCCCAAGAATGAACAAAACATGTTCATACAACTCCTATGAAATAAAATCAGGACATACTCCCATGAAAATGAAGATACTCAGCTATTTTCTCTTTCCCATTGATCAAAACAAAGCAACAGCAAAGATCATATTTCCCTACCTCTCAAACAATTATCTCACTACATCTCAAGCAAGAACCAGTGTCAGATTTTGTTTGATTGGCTTCATTTTTATTAGGACAAAGGCAATTATGCTCATTTGAGCTGCCAATAGTGTTCATGTCATTTTTTGTAGTGACCATATCTCAAAAAGAAAGGTGTTCAATGTGATATTTAAAATATCAAGAAATAAAGAAATACAAGGAAAACACTGTTCTACAGAATAAACTGAAGCTGATCTTCCAATAGCATGTCTTTTTGTCAAGGAAGATAAATTAACAGAAGATCTTTTATAGCTGATCTTCAAAAAATGTCCTTTTTTGGTCAAGGAAATTAAATTAGCAGACTAAAGCAGAAAGAAAGAAATATAAAAGCAAAGGGAATTGAGAAAAACAAAACATCCAGCAGTAAACTGCCTGTTTTCACTCCTGAGTGACTGCTGACTATTAAAAAAAGGTGCCATCTTGAGATTATCTATTTCCTAAGATCCTTTGCCTGAGAACTTAAAAGATTTTTTGAAACAGAAATCAAATGGCAGTAACTTTCCTCACAATGTATCTTGCATAAAGCTTATGCACAGTTTCTTAAGAAAACGATAATTTCTGGGTATGACATACAGAGGTTTGATGATGTATTCCTAATGAAAATTATTAGATTTTTCTTCTGTATCCCTCAATCAGTATCACACCTTCTTCCATATACTTTGTAATTAATATTGAAAGGAATTGGGTGAGTGACTCACCTTCATCTAAAGGAACCTCTTCCTCCTCACAGGGAGAAGGAAGTAGAGGCTGCAGAGGTTCCATGTTGATTATGAGTTGCTTGTTAAAGGAGGGAGAGCTGCGACTCTGGGTAATGCTGGTTCTAAAAGAATGGGGAAAACAGAGTCAGTTTGCTTACTGGAAATAACTGCAGCCCAGCAGGCCTCATCTCAGAATAATTTTGCACAAATTACTTTGAGGCCCTGAGCTGCTGTAAAAAGCTCTAAACGTTGAATGCTGCTTTGAGCTGTGTTATGTTGCACCCTCTACAAATGTAAACATTTCAACATCTGAAGTGCGAGAAAGGTTTTGTGTTGATTTACCTCCTTTACACTGCCTGACTTCCTTTTGTCTCAGGCAGGACTTGAGTGTGTTGCTCCTCTACACAGTGCATAGCAAACATTAGTATTTGGATTCAAGGAAGGGGAAAGTTGTTCCATTGCCTCCAGAACTGGATAAAGGATTTGTTACAGTTTGAGTGCTGAGGATCAAAGACTAAAGCAGGAACAGCTGTATCCCTGTGGTTTACAGATACAGAGTGCTCTCACTCATGCCCAAGTACCGCAGACGCTGCCTTGACACCATGCCTCCCAGCACTCAGGCTGGTTTTCTTTCTTGCCTTACTTCACTCTAAGAGGCTTTCCTGGTATCAGGTGTTGAATACACTCTGGGAAGTTTTAGGAATGCTGCTGATTTTCTTCAGTCATTGTGCTTATTAGCCAAAAAATATATTACTGAGAATATAAAATGGCTCTTTTGAATATGTTATCTAGGATTTACATGATACAGGCCTGAAGCAAGAGTCCTGCAGTAAATCTTAACCATTGTATTATAAAATATTTACTTTGACAAAAGCCAAGATGAAAGGGAAGAGTATTCTACTTGACTTCAAAAGGTGTATCAATACAGTGCTGAAGTTCTGCAAAATGCATTTCAAATCTACACAAAAGGCTCAACTTAAAATTCCACATAAACAAACTGAACAAAGAACCTATTGCAAGTCAGAAGATGGAACTGTGTGTTGCTGAAGGTTTAGGTAAATGTGGGACACGGGTGTCTAGCTCTTGACCCACACTACCTGTCAGTAAATATTCTGTGGGAATAAGCAAGCTTTATTGCTCAATTGACATGATTCCCTGTGCCATAACACCTGTCCAAAGATATTTATATCTTCATTTGCATTCTCTGAACACTCTCTGATAAATATTTAGTTTAAATTTTCACTGTCCGCAGACAGTTTTCACTTAGATTATTATAATTACAGTCACTCCAACCCAAAGGTGAATCCATAGGCTTTTTATGCAATTCCTGAACCTTTGTGCTTGCTGTAAAAAGTTCTCAAGCAACTCTCAAAATATCAGTTGTGCCTGGGAGCATCCATGGGCTTCTGCTCCATACTTATTTACAAAGATGCCTTCTTCAGGCATATCCCGGAAGCAAAACATTAAATTATTCATTTTGTATTTGTCAGAAGAATTAGCCACTGCATTAATCCTGCATGACCACACACTCCAACAGATTTTCAATACACATTGTCTTAAGTGTAATATCCAAACACAAAGATACTGAGCAGCACCCATCTCTCAACTGCATGTTTCTTTCTTAATGCAACCATGGTACAACTGAATTTACTTTGGGGGTGAGGGCATAGGGAGTGAAAGCTTTATATAGACATATAGATATATATTTACCTTAAATCAAATATTTTTTTCTGAATGTTTTGCTTCTGAAAAGACATAGTTTCCATCTTTCACAGAGGAAATTTTTTTTAAAACATGCCTCTTTTTTTGAGCTGGAAATTTTCTATACTTTTTGCCTGCTTGTGCTTTTAGAAGAATCAGCTACCTCTTGTCTCCCATTCCACAACCTGAGCTATAAAAGCACCTGAAATCATTATATTCCTTAGTCTTTCTAAGAAACTAAACTTGGAGTTTCCATAATATGCAAGCTTTTTTAGAAGGTTAATATGATAAATATTAGATAATAGATATGCATTGGTATTTCTTGGTGTTAAATCCATATGATGTTGCTTTATAAACTTATTTGCTCTCTGATCTGTTTCTTTATCTACACTGAGTTTTCAACTACATATTTAAAATACTTCTAAATAAAGAAATAAAAGAAAAGAAAAATACAAGATAAAAAAATAAATGTATGAAAATCTTTTCTTAACCTGGAAAAAAGAAACCTCTTGGAAAGTAGGCAATAAACTATTCCCTAAAGTGAACAACTATTCTCATTTAAAATACATGTGTGTGACCAAGTATTTTATACTGCCTCAATGAGGCATCTATATTCTGCATTCTGTGTTTTCATTTAACACATTCTAGGCCTTCAGTTACCCATTTTAAAGTGTAATCTGGAAAAATATGTTCAAAAGTGTGTCTGCATGGCCTAAATAGCAATTACATAGTAGGGCTGGACAACATATTATAAATATTTACTGCAAATACATTCCCATCTTTTAGTAAAGACAACACACTTTTATCTCAAATATAGACAGAATAGCAATATTGAATTAAAAATAAACAAAGCATATTCCCCCCAAACATCAAATGTCAACAAAAACTGGAATATAACTGTAAAATCTTCAGACTGTTAAGTAACCTGGTTTTAAAAAAGGTTTCAACTGTTTTCCCTCATGACCTCCTCCTTTTCTGAAGTGTTTCAATCAGGTTCTTCGGAACTTTTACTGTCACTACAATGACTGATAAGGACCTGAAAGCATTAGTTCTCTAGCAATCTTCAGCAGCTTATTTCTTACAAGCCAAATTTTCCTCTGAAAAACGATTCTCCAATACTTCTTCCTATTACTGAATGAACTTCATGCTTTTTAATCTGACTGCATTATGGAAAATCTATGAAGCATACTTTGAAACATACCCATAAACATAAAACCGAAGAACTTTCAAAACCAAACAAAATCTAGGAATGAAATTAGAATTTACTTTTCTGTTAGGATTATGTAATAGCAATTTATACCATAACACAAAAAAAAAAAAAACAAGTTTTCAATCTGACTGATTAGTTAAACTCAGCTTCAAAGCAGCACAGATTAAGTTCTCTTTTACAGGAGACATTAGTCAAATTGTCAGACATATATTTCCTAAGGCTTGCATGTGTAAATGTGGAAGCTCACAATGACAGCCATTGCACCTGATAGTAAAGGAAGGAGAACACTGCTGTAGAGAACAATAATCCTCCCTAGACCTTAAACTCTGATACTGAATGTCAAGACATACCTGTGAACTTCAGGAGGTTCCCTCTGGATTTTAGAGCTTGCCTCCACAACCTCTTTGGCTACTTTCCCACTGCATTATAAAATGGAATGAATACTCAAGTAAATACTATGATACATGCCAAGGTCTACATAAATGTGAACAATTAAGTAATATTACAAAAAAATACTAAAGGAAAGGGAAAAAAAATGCGATAATGTGCATACAAAATGTCCCAGAATAAAACTCTGCTGACTACTTGTTCATAAAGCTACCAAAGGAAAAGCACTCTTTTTGTAGTACAATACCATGAGTGGAACTGGACTGCCTCTTTGTATTACACCTGTTTCAGAGCTGCCCAGAAAGCATGAAATCCCTGCATTGGATGCACATCCTTGTTTTCACAGAAGTTGCACCGAAAGTGGAGCTATCTGCTGGAGGAACTACTCTTTACAGAAGTATCTGTGTGAAAACTCCTGCTTATTTTTTAAGTGACACTAGAAGAGACAACAGAAAGACTTTCAAATCTTGCATCAGGTAGATATGAACAGATCCTCTATCAGGAAAAGCCCTGAATTTGCCCTGAGTAATTACTGACATTTTCCTACTTCCTGAAATTATTTACCATGAATAAGAAACAGCAAACACTCACCTATATCGAAATCTACTGCCTTTAAAAAATATCTTGCTGCTGGACATTGTCTTGATCTGACTGGACTTTGCATACCTTGAAGAAAAACAACAGAAGCTGTCACCTTTTCAAGGACATGATAAGCAAAAATGAACAAGGCAAACTACAAGCTTTGATATTTTTATACCATAAAGTAATATTAAAAACTGAGCTTTCCAACTTTTTAAGGCCTTTATACAAACTAGATTATGAAACACACATAAAATCATTCAGACAGCATAGAATGACTGAACATGGAACAAGTGATTGTCATGAAAACCAGAATATTAAATGCAGACATATGCTACATCTCTATGAATTTTCATTCTCAGGATGAAGGAAAGACCATGGTATACCAAAAGCCTCTGAGACATGTGTCATAACACCACCTTGTTTACGGGAAAATATGGCTAATTTTGCTTTTCCACTTAGAAAACAAAGAAATAATAAAGACAAAAACTTGTCTCCCAAAGTAGGTGCTATTCCAATATCTCTATTCAGTCAACTTCTTAGTAGCCTACATCATAACCTTCTGCTTCTCTGTAATCACCAAGCACACGGCAACCTCTTATCGCAGTCTTTAATAACAACGACCATGGAAGAGCATCTCACACATGCCATTTCCTTGATGCTCTCTTGAAAAATGGCAAATTGATTTTTTCTGGAGTTTCCCATTGCCAGACCCTAATAAACAATTTTCCATGGTTAATATCTACTTGAATAACTGCAACTGTGACCCCTGAACCTGGATCAAGACAAGACTAAAGCTCTGTTTTCCAAAATATGTCATATGATCATGACCATACCTTAAATTCCAATTCTCAAACTCTTCTTGGAAGAGGAGAGGACCAAATTTAATTAAGGCCAAGTGTCATTGCCAGGAATTTACACAATCTCACTATGTCTCATTTAATCTTATTAGAACATCTTGTTGCTATAATACAAAACTGAAACAAATGGGATTTTTCTAATGCTGCTAAGAAACAGCCCCCACTGTACAACTCTATTTCTCTGAAATGTGAGAAAGCATTTCCTGTTTCAAAGCTATGATCTGAAGGCTTTACTTATAGATAGTTTTTGGCTTAAATTTCATGTTTTAAGGATTGTTTTTATTCTTGTGCATTCTTCATATTAAACATCACAATTTTTCAATCTGTTGTTCATGTTCCTATTCATTGAGTAACATTTCCAATCTTTATTTTATTAAAGAAGTCCTCTTGAAAGACCCATCAAAACTAAAACAGGTTTTAGTTTTTTACTTTAAGTAATTGTTGTTAAGGAATAATTCCACTTCATAAGGTAATTTGGAAAGTATAAAAATAGATGAGAGAAATAGCATTGAACACAGCAAGGTCAGAGAAGAACGAGGGGGATGAAGTGATCCAGGTGTTGGAGCAGATTTTATTCTGGAGCAAATGGACAAAACTGTGGGGAAGGAGGCTGTCCTGCTGCAGCCAAACACAGAGCAGATATTCTCACTGCAGGCCATGGAAGACCCTGCAGCAGGCCAACATGCCCTGAAGGAAGCTGCAGCCCATGGAGACCTTACACCCCTGAGCTGGCTCCAGGCAGGCATTGTGGCCTGTGGAGTGGAGCACAAGGTGCAGCAGGTATATCCTGAAGGACTGCAAGCACATGGGAAGGACCCATGCTTGAGAGTTCATGAAGGAGACTGGAGTAGAGGAAGGAAGGAGCAGCAGAGAGAGCTGCAATCCCTGTTCCCCATCTCCCTGAGCCACTCAGGACAAGGAGGACATATAGGAGTCAGAAATGGAGGAGTAAAATTGATCCTGGAATGAAATGGGAAGGGTGGTTTTAGTTTAGTCTCTGATAGCAATTTGAAATAGGGTGAAAAGGTCAAAAGGAAATTAAGTTAAATTTCTGCAAGTCAAGTCTGTTCTGCCTGTGACAATAGCTGGTAAGAAATCTTTCTGTCTTTATACTAAGCTGCAAATTACTTCATCATCCTTTTTCTCTTGATCTGTTGAGCAGAGGGAGTGAAAGAGCAGCTGCATGAGCATCTGGCATCTAGCCAAGATCAAATCCCCTAAATTATGTATTTGTGGTCAAAACTCAAATAGTTAATATTTCAGCCATTTAACAAGAGCAAATAGATGATATTCCTGTGAGTCTCTCTGAGATGTTTTTACATTGAGACATTTTTACATTGAGCTAATTTCTACTCAAAGAAATTAATTTCTCTTCTTTAGGTGGAAATCATCTCATATTCCCTATTTATTTCTTTTAACATAAAATAAAACTACTCAAACACCATGCAGTATTTTCCTACTTAAGCCTGCTTCCAACAGAAAATGCTTCTGGATAAGCCTCAACTTAGTCTTTATTTATAGACTATATTTAGGCTTGATTTAGTCTCAAGCACAGTGGATGCTGACATAGAGAATTAACAAATGCATCGTGCCAGCTCCTACTTCCTGAGGTTTGTTTTTTTGGTTTTTTTTCTATCCAACTGAATATATGAGTTGGATAGATTATATATTACTGTATCACTGTTGAAACTAAAGAGACACTCTTCCAAACTAAAGCAGGTCATTAACATCCAGGTTAGAAGACACTTTTTTCTTACTTCATTTTTATTTACCCTTACAGCAGCCTCCTGGTGTGGCTATGTGCCAAAACAGAAACAGTAATAGTTATAAAATATGCGAGAGGCTGTAAGGAAACACTAAGCAGCAAGAATAAAATCTACATGCTTCAATAGATGGATCTAACAATGTCAATGGAAGGCAGAAAGAATGCAGAGGAGTTTTTCATAAGGAATTCTTATTAGGTTCTCTTTCTAGGGAATAGGGAGGAAGATACTACCTTTTTTGTCACTTTATAGGCTTTTTATGTATAACAAGATTAGAGAATCTAGCACTACAGATTTTTTTCCTCCATTCTCAAGATATTCCACATCAGAGCTAAGATTAACAGCTATGTTCCCAGACAAGTGCAGAGCTCTGTCCATCCAATATCTCACTACAGAGCAGCAAAAGCATTGTGCTGGAGCCAAAATCCTCCTGTCTTGTTCCAATTTTAAACAATTTCTAATACTGTCTTGAAATGAAATAATATTCCCCAATAACTTGCATATTTTCTGTTTGCATTTTGCTTTGTGCTAGTTAAATGGAACATTTCACAGTGAACAATTTTCCACAAACATGCCCTTTTTTTTTTACTTTTAGTATAGATAATGACTCAGGTGCACATACTTGTAAAAAGCCTGGTTCTCCACCCCACACTTCCAAAGATGCTTGCAGGCTGCTGGTGAAGAGGTATGGAATGACAGCACAGCCTTCTTCTAAGTGCAAGGGAAAGAAACCAAATGAAAGCAGTGAAAATGTTAATTCTCAATGACTGAAATAGCTGTACCTAATGGCATCACCTTTAACCAGATAAACTGAAACCACGTTTTCCTGTGTAGTGTATATCTGAGGTTCACCCATACATAGCTGATACATAGCTGATATTTAAACACCCCAGGCAATTTTTTCAGAGACAAAAGGAGATGCCTGGAGGGGTCATGGAAGAGCACATGTACAAGTGGCTTTTAAAACAACTGTATAACTGGTCAAAATCACAGGGAAATTCTGTGTTCAATATTGCACATCACACAGTTGCTGTACCACTTACCACCCCCCTACTGTTTGATGTCCTACCATCAAAATCTCCTTGCAACCATGAGCAGTCCTGATACCTTTGGCATTATTTCTTTCCTTCATTTTCTTTCCTCACCTCCTTTCAAAACCATAACCTTAGACTATATCACTCTGATCCAGGGAAAGAACTATTATAACATGCTGTAGACAAAATTCTTTATTATTTCAATGACAAGAGCACAGTGATAGGACCCCTAATTACATGAGACAGACTCTAACCTTTCCAGCTTGCCAAGATTTGAGGATAGGATTGTTATAATCCAAAAAATACCTCACATTGATCCAGGTATCAAAGCTTACTTGAATTTACAATCATATACAGACATCTTCTATACTTTAGAGTTGACAAATACAGTTTTATCAGTTTAAAATAAATTAAAACTTTACTCCAAAAGCATCCAAAATCATAAACAATCCACACAGCATGAATATTAAGTGAGAAATGTCTCAATCCTTTGCAAATTAGACATTTTTTTCAAAAATTACTCACATTCATTCATATTCTATATTTTATTTACAATACTAAAAACAATTCTTGATTATTTAGAAGTTAGTATAGTTAAAAAAATATATCTTATACAATCTTAACCAAATGCCATTCTGTAAAAATATTAAACCTAACCTCCTTCTGAGCTCCAAACACATAAAATGTCTTCCCTTCAAATTTCAGTTTATAGACATCACACCTAGAAAGAGAAAAAATATTTAAGTATAGGGGAAAAAAGGATAGATTTACAAGTAAAAAAAGTAACTAGCATGTAAGTTTCCCTGATTAACAAAGTCAAGCAGGCTATCAAATTACAAAAGGTCTCAATGGGCCTTACAAGCATTCCGATAAAATTGTTTAACAGTTTAATTCTTTTAGAGAACATAAGCCCAAAGTACTTCTTTTATGTCCTTATGTGCCTTCAAATAATTAACTTTGTCTGCTAGAAAGTGAAGAGGAAATTAAATGCAGACAGAAGTTTATATTTATATTATATCTATGGTACAGTTTGTAATTCTTCTTATGTCTTAAAATCTTACAATGTCTACTGTAATTAAATTGAGGTAAAGATAATATTCTTTTCTCTATTCTTATTCATCTGAGACTTCATATCACATGTCTTAGTAACTGACTACTTATTACAGAACACAACAAGAAGAAAATGTTTGACAGCACTTGTTATAGAAGGGTTTTTTGAGTGGCAAAGCCCTTATCAAAATGTTATATAATCAAGGTTGAGTGCTCAATCTACATATGGAACAACGATGGACCATAAAAAGGCAGTGCCATGCCTGTGCTTAAATTGTAATGGATATTTTAATTGTTGTTCTTCATAAATCTGCCAAAGGGTTTTGGATGTCAGAGTTGAAACGGGAACAATCTTGGAGGCAAGGACAATGCTATATCTGAAACTTTTTAAGAGTTTTCCTTTTACATGAGAAAACTAAAAATCAATGAGAAAGCTTTTACATTGAAAAGAAAATCTTAAATACAAATTATGGGTTTTTATTGTGTAGTGAAAATTTCAGCTAAAATTAGTTACGGATACTAGCACTTATTTCTAGGCCTCTGAAATGGAAGTAGTAGTACATAGTGTTCAGATAAAACTCACCAGACTGAACTTCCAGCATTTACTGTAGCACTGAGAAAGTTTATTGGCTTTTTTCTCTATCACTATTTTATTTTTCATCTGGTTTGCATATTAATGCACTTAATAAATATGCCTAGATTGCCAAAGGGACACATTATCCTCAAATAACATGAGAAACTAAATGCTGTGAGATTCATTTCCCACAGTGTTGGGGACACATGCCTGGCAAGTGCTAGTCTCTCCTCAGTGTGTCATAGACTGACATTGCCATTACATTTTCCTTGTGTCTAAACTACAAACCAATGAATCACTGTGACCACAGCTACCTGCAATTAACCCTGCGGGAGTTATAGCACAAATCCAGGGTCACAAATGGATGGCTTTTGATGGGCATGCCCTCAGAGCTCCACAGGGAACTCAGCTGTGCAGACAGGACTTCACTGACTACAATTCTGAGGATTTCAGGTTTTTCAACACTCAGGGAAGTTTATACAGATATGCAGCAAGGAGTCCAGCTTCACCTTTTTTTTTTCTTGATCCCACAAGACAGGCACAAGACATCTCAGAGATGGAACAGTCACACCTGAGTGACTGCTGTTGGCATGCATGGGCTAAAAGGAGATTGTCTGAGCATGACTGGTCACTTTGGACCACACTGCTGAAGGTGTGGCCAGCTGCTCCTAACATCGTCCACAGGAGCTCAGTTTTACCTCTTCCTCAAATGTGGCTGGCTGGGGCTAACAAAGTAAGTCCAGGACTTCAAATAAAAGTGAAACCAGACAAACCAAAGACAATTGCGTAAGTGCCCATTTCTTGAAAAAAGAGACTTTAAAAAAAAATTCAAAGGCATTCTCATCTCCACCTCCTCACTTAACAAATAAGTTATTTTATTGTTTTCAAATTGAGGGTCATTAAATGAGGAGATAGCAATATTTCCAAGAGTCGATAAAGATTAAGGTGGATCCTTGGGAGCATTCCAGACCTCTCTGCCAATAAACCTCACTGGTGATTTACAGCATAGCTGAAAATCAACTTAGTCAGTTTTAGCATTTGTAAATTATGTTGACTAATGAACCTTATGAATAATTTTCACTGGGAGCTGAAGGAGATCAAATTGTTGTTCTTATTATTGTTGTAGTTGTTGTTATCAAAATCCTTTAAAACAGAAACATGGTGGGGCAGGAGATGTAATATTCACATGGTTCTCCTTAAAGACAGTAAATGAAGGTGAAGATGGTAGGAAAAGAAGACACAGGAGAAAACATACTTATTTAATTATTAAAATATTCTTAATCATATGCTTACCATTTTAATAAATGAATTCTTTTATTCCCCTGGAAAACTACAAATCCTGCAGCTGTGAATCCTAAAAATGTAGTTGTCCCAAATGAGTCCTTGAAAGAGAAAAAGAAGCATAACTTTCTGCTCATCCGATGAGATATTTCTTACTGCATAGCATAAATTGTTACTCCAGTCTAGATTACCTTTATTTTCTTTTCTTCTTCAAAAAAATTTTGCCTTCTAAATGTACACTTCTGAAGGAAAGAACCGCCCTTGTCAATTTATTTCCAGGCATTTGAGTAACATTATGCTTTGTTTGCATCTACCTGTAGCTGATGACAACAGGAACTCCTTATTTATTATTTATTTATTGAAAACTTACTTCTGTGTATGTCCTTTTCTTAAGAGGAGGACTAACTACAAACCAGGGATTCCTATCTGCTTCAACTGCTGATATTTTTTTAAGATTTTGCAATACATTGTTCCTCTGCAAGGTGTTGTGTTGGAAATATTGCTGACCAACAGCATTTAATAATTAAAGCTTCTGTTTCATACTCATGTAGTTTTTAGCACAAACCAGAAGAAATATGGGTGCTTGCCTTTGAAATAGAAAAGAAAATTAAAAAAATATAACTCCACAATAAAAGTTCTGGCTTATCAAGTTTGATTAATGATTGAGATGAATTTATATTAACTGGATTTTCTGTCCATCCCAAGTTCCATACCTTCATCTTGCTAAAGATAAACAACTTTATTATGTTTTACCAACAAAGTAAAGGGGAACAGAAACAGGGATGGTTCTGGAGTAGCAGCTATAGCACTGAGGGGTGCATTTCATGAGGAGCCAGCAAAGAACCTTGCTTTGCAGTTCACTTCCAGAAGACAGACAAATTTTCCTTAGGCATGGATGATGAACCTCTGATTGTCCCCCACACTACAAGACCTGCCACACAGGTAAAGACATAATTCAGAGCCAGTTATGTCTCAGCTTCTGGGATGCCTTTTGAACATCTGCAGTGTAGTTTCAAAGTAAAGTTTACTACATCACTGACTTCACTCAGCTCTGAACCAGACCCTGTCTTTCACACAGAAGCACCATTCCTGACAATGTAAATCCAAAATCTTACGCAGTTTTGTGTTAGAGCTCAGTGCTTAAGGATGCTCACCACCAGTACAGCTAACTAAACAGCACTGCTGTTCCAGCAGAAAAGATAATACATGAGCCAATGCAAAAGCAGCAGTTAAAACACAATGCAAGTCACTCTAAAAATAAACACTGCAGATTATGCAGATGCAACCAAGTAATTAAAAATGCATACATACAAGATAATTAGAACTGGTAATTAAGATCACCTTTTTATAGAGGATCACAAAATAACAAAGTGGGAAGTGGGAATGGGAAGTGGGTTCTCCTTGTACATTTGGCTTGCTGTTCTTCCTAAGATTTGCATATTTTGATGCTGTTTAAAAAACTGATCTGCCATGGAGTATCAGAGTATTGCATCATCTTGTCAAAATAATGGTGAAGCCTGAAAATCTTGGCAAACAAAAAATATTTAATACCTGGAGTAATTGACAGAAATCTTCACACTAAATGCAAAGAAATTATGGATTATAATGAGAGTTTAGGCCACTATAATCTACTAGATTCTCCTGTGATGTTCTTCTGCTTCCTCTGGAGAGACCCTTTTTTTAACTGATGCAGAAATGTTCAGCAGTCAGTGTTCTTTCAAGGCTTAAGCATAATACATAGTTCCAGGGAAGTTTTTTAGAAACTGTTCCCTATTTGTGACTAACCAATTGCATTACTGTATTTTAACTAAATGTTAGTAGAGAGAGCATTTTATTAAAAGTTAGTAAAAAGAACTGTTACCTTGCAAGGGTGAGGATCAACACCATATGTTTCCAAAGAATTTGCTTTAAGAAGCAAGTTAAATTCAGCGACAGCTGGGCTCTGACCTCTGAAATTACAAACGAAAAAAGTTTGACAGAAAAAATAAGTAGGAGAAAAGCGTTTCTACTGGAGAGTTTAAATGCCTAAAGACAGAGGAAAGAAAAGTTTTTACTGACATTTAAACTATTTCAACCATATTTTGTTTGTAATAAAAAGATAGAAAACTTTTCACATCTTTTCTTCTGCTGAATTGTAAAGTGACTGATGTTTTCAGGTAAATTCTGATGTTTTTTTACAAATACCAAGATAACCAGAATGAATCAGAATTATCTAATATTCTGCAAGTATTTCTTGTCTTTTGAAATGCCCTCATGTCATGCCTGAATATGAAATAAACCTCAGCATCTTTTTTCCACAAACTTTTGCTCTCCATCTCATATAAAAGGATTGTGCAGATTAACACGCATTCCTTCCAATGCAAGGTATAAACATGGCATTCATATTTCACTGCCTACTCAGATGTGTACCTAATTATAGCAGTGCCTGCTACCAACATGATAGCTCAGAATCTGTCAGCATTTCCATTTATACAGCCCTATTTTTAGGGTGTCTATAATCAACAGCAAATACACACTAAAGCCTGAAACTTGGCATGAAGACCTGTAGTCTAAAGTAAGTTTTATCTGATTTTCAGAAACTACTACCATCACAATAAGCTCTAACACAGACTTACAATGCTCACTTGAAAGTGAACTGTTTCAAGTATTAATTAATTTCTGTATCTGTATGAACTAGAGTACATGACTTTGATAGATAATATGGTTTTGTGATAAAAAGTGCCTAGGACCTCTAGAAAGCCAGACCTCATAAAAACTTTCCATGCAAATTATTAAAAGGAAAAAAAAATTCAAATATCATAGTCAAACACTATTCTACACCAGATTTTTTTGTTTCGTGAGTCCAGCCTCACATTGTGACTAATAGTAAATAGGAATCGACATTTAATACTTCACTGTGTATTGTTGTAGCATAATTTCCCTGAAAGCCTGTAATTCCCCATCAGGGACAAACCAGCAAGTATTAATCTATGATATCCAGGGTCTGGCCCAAAGTTCAGTTTAACAATTAAAGCGACATCTAGATGCTTGTGGACATCAAATCCTATTTTGAACATATCAGGATGATGACCTGTGGCAATGTAAGTGTCACTACCGACTTCTGTTGTAAAGTTTTTTAATTGCTTATTTTTACTTCACTGTTTATCAGCTCCTCATAGTCAACCCTATGATATTTCTCTGGCTTCTTAAGCATTTACTTGACACTACACAACGTTCATTTTATTTCAGATCACATTTTTGTGGATGTTTTACTTCTAAATTTAAAAAATCTGTATATTAGAGAAGTGGTCTTCTTTCTCTTTCCTCTTTTGGTCTCTTTCTCACCACTTGCCAATTTTTGTATTAAGAGGAACACCAAAAATTACAAATGTATATTTACACAACTAATATTTAAGGAAAAAGCAGCAGAAAAGCAGCAATCAAAACAAAAATGCTTATTTTTCCACTCAGTTTTTTGGTAGCTCTATAAAGCTTTTTCTCTATTTCAAATACTACTAAATCACAACTTTATGTGTCATCACAACTGTAAGAACATAAATGACCCCTGAAAAGGCAACAAGTTCATTTCATGTACCAGACAACTGCATTTTACAGAAGTAATTAACTAGTTTGACCTAAATTACTTAGAATAGTTATGTTGCGTAGTGAAAAGCCAAACAAATTGTTTAGTTGCTTATTAGATATTGCCCCTTACAAAAACAATTACAAAATGTAGTTTTTTACTGTCTCTGTTTGCTGGTACAAATGATAATCAGTCTTCTGGCTGTAATGGATAAAAAATGAGAAGTAGTTTGCAACAATGTGGTTTGGGGACTTTGCATATTCAAATGGGGAAAAAAATCTCAACTTGGTATTACTATTAAATTGAGATTTTAAGAAGTATTATCAGGCTCCCCCACCCCCTACAGCCTCTGTAACTATGATGATTTTGTGACATCAGATGAAACAAGCTGTGGCATTTGGGGAAAAAAAAGCAGAAGACGTGGACAAATTTGATCTTATCCGATTACAGACTAATCAAATGGCTACAGTGCAAAGCCTTAAAAGAACATCACAAAGCATGAGAGTCAAGGACAATATCAAATGAAAAAATCCTCATTCATATCTTATCAAAGGATTAACATTTAAGCCTTGATAATACACTTTTTGTGCGTAACTTAGTAATGAAATTTTTCTTACTAAATAAAAATATAACTGTAACAAATATTATCAGCAGTCAACTTTTTTCTTATCAATCACTGATCTAACATTAGATATGCCTTTGATGTGCTTTGTGAAAAAGCCCTTAAGCTTTCTGTATGCAACAAACAGCCCTACTAAAGAATTCGTAGCATATTCACTTACACAAGTGTTTTACAGTGGAAAACCAGGGAATATTTGGGCAACACATATTTGATCTTCTGGAACCCAGTACTCTCAGGAAAATCAGGTCTCTCAGTGCATTTACTGCTCTTGATCTTATCTTTCAGTATTAATTCAGCATTAAGAGAAAGATATATTATCTTCCTATATGTTGCAGGCACTACAGCACCTATCTACTGCAAGGCAAAGGTATTGAACAGGACCGAAAAAAGAAACTACTACTCAGAAAAGTTTCTGCATACCATACAAATGTAAAAATGTGAATTATTTGTGAAATTAGAACTCTACTGCCATTAACTATGAATTAATGATTCAGTGTAGGAAACAATCAATCCAAAAGATCCTAATAAAATTTTAATGAAACAAACACTTCAGTAGAACACTGAGAAGTATGCAAAACATTCTGTTTTAACTTGAGGCTCATGGGAAGCATGCACTAGGGGATGCAAAAGCTTTCTTTATTCCCCACAGGGTCCCCAACTCTGAAACACTTCAAAGGCAAGGAAGCTCAACAGGGAGTAACTTCCAAGGTGTGTTACAGTGATGGTCTTCTTGCTTCATTCACTGCCAACACCAATTCATTCCAGAAGTTTCTCCCCTGCATACCTTTCCTTTGAAGTATGTATCTGTTACATACTGAAGTCGTGAATCTTAGTGCAAGTTAAGGATGAAATATCACAGGACTGAGCATTAACCCCCTTTGACAAAGAAGACAACTTAGCCATAACAGCAAAGGAAAAACATTTTCAGTGCTATTCTCATCCTCTTGGTTCCTGAGTGCATTAGTGAGGTCGTTTGATTTCTCTTCTCTGATTCCCTTACTGACTAACAAAATGCTGTGATATACTACTATTAACAAACTAGTAATAATAAAAATTATAGTCCACCCTTTCACCTCATCTCTACATCAAGAAAAGGTACTTGCTGCAGAATACAGTAGCAATACTTAACTAGAATATGTCCTATCTATGTTTAATTCCTGGACTTTTGTAGTTTGTAAGGTGCATTAATGTATTTTAATAAAATAATAAATGAATATATACATAATTATCTGGCCTCTAGAGACGTTACATATGCACCTGCAAACCAGGGACACCAGCCAAAATGATTTAGACAACACAGGCTCAGACTCCATGAACCACTCTTTGCCCTGCCCTGCAATCATGAACACAGCTCAGGAGAGACAACAGCAACAACTTCCATAAGGAAGTAAATATTCTTGCTGTTATACTCCAGAACTTATAGCGGATATTTCCTAGCAGAACTGAGTTACCTGGGGTTCCTTTTAATGTAAAATAAAGCTAGAACTCTGCTAAAGAATCAGTGCATTTAGCTGCACTGTACACTGAACACAGAACTGCTTACCGCAAGAAAAAGTTTTTGCTGTAGCATCCTTAAATCTTTTTATATGTAGCTGAGACTCCAGTTTTTATAAAATTACAGTGCTAGTGGCCTTGATCAGCTTTTACTTTAAGCTCAGAATATTTTGGCAGATAGCAGAGATGTTTTTAAATAATATCTTTTTGCAATTTTTAGTCACAATAACAGCGCTATGTGGCATTGAAATAAACCTGCTATGATTGCTAATATTTTAGTTGTAGTGGAAAAAAATAGCACAGAGATGGTGATAATCTCAAGGAAAAGCACTAAATGAAGGCACCGGAAAATGAAATTGCATTGTAGGCTGTGGTTCAGTTCATCAGAATAATAAGACTCAACACATTGCCCAAGCAGCAGTGCAGCTCCCCAGGAACTGCCCAGGCTGGCACTGGCAGAGGAAAGCCTTTAAATGGGTCTGTATATTAAAAGAAACATTATAATCTAGGAAGTAAACGAATTGCTGAAAATTGCTGAAATATACTAAACTTAGAAAGCTGCAGAGCACTTAAATATCAATTTTAACTTTTACTGCAAAATAGGCTTTTTTCTCTCAGACAGATAGAATCTGAGTAAAACCCAAATAACCACATTAAAACCATAATCAAACTCTTTTACTGAGTGTATTAAATGCTTATGGGTTTAATTTTACAACATGCGTGCTGTGATGATATGTGCCACTTACGTAACTCCTACCAGAACATTTCAAATTACTCATGTGCCTTCAGAGATCAGACTGAGAAGGTATCTCTGAAGTCTGTGTTCAGACATCTGTATTTCACCTTTACTTCATAAATTGATGCATTGACACAGACAGCTTTAAGTTCAAAGACAGAATACATTTACAGAAGAGATGCAGTTTTAATTTACCTAATATTAATTTAAATTATTTAATAATTCCCATGATACAGAGAAATCTACTAAGCTTTCTGGTGTTATTATCACAGGAGATTAATATTTCTGCTCCAGACATACCTAGCCCATAAAGCCTTCTCCAAACAGAGAAGATGTGAGGACGGAGGAGGGCAGCAGAGGAAATAGTTCCTTCCAGCTGATGAATAAATCAGTACATTTTAAAATTTCACACAGAGATCTGAAGATATCTGTGTTTTAAGTATGCAGAATCTGAAGGCAAAACTCACCATGAGACAGGCAACAATCAGCATGATAAAAACAATGACAATTGCAGATCATGATTATGACTGCTCTTACCAGGAAATAAAGAAGTAAAAAATGCAGTGCATGCACAAGTGCACATACACACAAGAAAAATCTCTCCTAAAGCTAAAAAATTATCAATGTTGTCATAAATTTTACAGCCTTTTCAACTCAAGCAATTATCCTTTCTACTGAATACTTCTTGGAATTATATAAACAGAAAAATCCCATGTATTGGTATATTTTTTTAGTTTTTCAAAAGAGAATGGGAAAGGAAATTCTTTTGTCTGCAGAGTTCCTTTCTCTAGATTACTGCTACAACTGCAGTAATTCCATTAAATTCCCACTGAGGGAGAGCTGTGCCTCACCATAAAACTACTGGAAATATTCTCTGTACCATGCAAACATTAATAAAACAAACAAACAAAAAAAATCATTGGTTTTAAGCACATTTCTGTCAGAAGAAATATGGTTCAGAAGAAAAAAACTTTGAGGAAACCAGCACACATGGAATCCTTCAGGGAAAGGACTAGGTGACTACATTCCAACAATGCCTCTGATTCATCCAGGTTACAACTGGCACAAATTCTGGAGTGAGAACACTGGGAAAATGTAGCAGAATAGAAACAAATTATTTACCTATTACGCCACACACAACGATGTTTTAATACTTAGAGAAGTAGCTATTTTTGAAGCAGTGACAAATCTAAATGACTGCACTGGGAAACTCTGAGGCAGCATGGGATACCAAAGCTGAAATGAGGAGCACTTTGGACTCAGCCCTTCTCAGTATATTTCGTATGACTAAAAAGACTTTGGGCCCTGAGGCATGGAAGGTACTTATCTCTGCAGCAGCCCAAGCCCTGTTCTTTTCCAGGCATCCCCCACAGCTCCAGATAAACCTCAACAGATCCTTGATCCCGAAAAAGTGGGTTCTGTCGCCTGCAACATGACTTGCCAGTTTTGGAGCACACTGTCCATTCAATTAAATTCCCTTCGTGTACACAAGGCTGCTAGACACCAATGTGATTAGAGTAGTACTGGAACCTAAATATAAAGTGTACATGAGCAGGCCACCAGCATTACTTGCTAAATCATAATTTAACCTTAGTGCTTTTTAATGTATCCAACATATACTGAATTTTCATGTATTCAGCATGCTAGAAGTGTTTAATATTGAATGAAATTATATTAACACCCATAAAAAAAAAGCATTTTCTAGCAACCATTGCCAAGTCTTCTCGGGCAGCCTCCCAGATTGTACTCAGACAGTAACATTTGTAGTTACGGTTGCCAGTGGCTCCACTGACAGCTGCACAGGAGCTGGAGAGCCACGGTAGTGGATGCTGGGATGTTCTGTGCTCCTGCTGGTAGAGGTGCAAAAGCCACATGGGGACCCAGGGGATGGGTAAGGGAGCACAGTGAGTCAAAGCAGCACAGGAAATTGAAAAGTGCTTAAATCCTTACTGAGTAGTTACAATGTGGATGATGCAGCTAAGGATAAAAATGTTACATGCCTTTCAAAACAAATTTAAATAAAATGTCTCATTAGCTTGGATCAAAGACTCTGGTGTTCAAGAAAATGCTCCCTTTTAGCTTAGCACTTCAATTGGTTTTTCAGGTAGTTATCAGAAAATGGCAGTGATTTCAAGTCCTCAGAGGAAAATTTTCTTCTCCCAAAGGAAGAAGAAGTCTTTCAGATATGATTTCTGGAAAGCATTTTATACACAAAGTAGAGACAATAGCCAATTCAGTAACACTCAAGTATCTTAAAGCTGCATCCAGATTGGCCATCCAAGGGAATAAAAAATAACTTGTATTTACCTATATGATGTTATCATTGAAAACAGGCATTTGAACAGGTCATGTAACTCTGAAAAAGTAAATATTTGTGGAAGGATTTCAGATAAATTCAAAGCTTATTATGTAACACTTCCATAAATACATGATGCAATATTTCACATCAGAACTAAAAATGGAATATTAGCTTTCAGATGGGATAGAAAGATGGCTTGACTTTCAACCTGTGAGCTGTTTAAAA